>WAAG01073695.1:64241-223052 GCA_013390105.1 Tichodroma muraria
TTTTTTTTTTATTCCAAGACGTTTAAGCTCTAATTGCTACCAGCTTTTAAGAGTCCCCCCTACAAATAATAAAAATATCAGACATTAGTGATAGATTCCACTTCACAGAGAGCTCAAATGAAGAGCCGCGGCGGGAGCCAGCGTACGGGGAGGAGGTCAGAGGCCTCAGAAACATGCCTTGCCTGAGCCAACAAAACACAAGCTTTGAACAGCCCCAGGTTTCCCCTTTAGGACAGGGTTTTACTGGAATTCTGCATGGGGTTTGGACCTGGTTTCCAATGGGATTGGTAACAGTAAACGAACAAACCTTCGCTTCCTGCCACTCCTCTCCCCCACTGGCACACTTCTGAACACTGGCTGGTCTCAGATGACTTGGAAGTGCAGGGGGGGCAAATCTCAGTATTTGGAAGGAAAAATAAAGTTGCCTGCTCAAAGCAGGCCACTCCTAGGCCAACAGCATCCTAATTCTGCTCTTAACACCAGTCCCCTGCTGCTGACTTAAGTTGAAGCCAGACCAAACTCCTCCTACTGGAATTATTTTTAAAAGCTCAAAAGGAACATGGATCCATAAATTACAGCTAAGTCACGAGGCCGAAGCAGTTGTGAAGAGCACAGAGGAGGCTCTCCTTCAGAGTCACACTGCACAGAAACAGCAGCACAGCAGGGATGTCACTGGAAGTGGCTTCTGAACCCCATTCCATGGCTTTCAAGGTGCCACAATGGAGTTGGGGGCAATCCTCAGATGGGTCAAGGGGGTTCCTCAGGTGCAAAAGAAAAGTAAGGAGTTGAAGGGGCAAAAAGCTTTGAAGACAAAATTAAGCTGGTTGCTATGGTGAACATGAAACATTATTCTAGATTTCAGCAGAAGCTTTGCTGCTGCCAGTGAGACTGGTTTGTTTGCTGCTCCTCCCACCACTGGCAAGAGAACAGGCGCCAGACTGCTGGGGACTAATGCTTTATGCTTGTGATACAGCTCCACTCATCTCATTTTAGCAGCAGACTATTTGTCTTGTGTACAGTTAGAGCAGAGCAAGCTTCCACAAAAACCTACAACAGCTGGAGTCAGTCTAGAATCGAATGCATGAACTCAACGCTACCAAAATCCAGATGCCACATTCATGGTACACATCAGTACTGCACATCCAGGTGTGTCCCTGCCCCAGCAGGTGCAGAGGAACTCCTCCTCCATGGGCATTTTAGCAGCAGCTACTGACGGAGGTTCCTTTTGTTAGTAACGCTGTCAGAAATGTTCAGCTCAGTGTTGAGCCATGATTTAACACTGCTGCCAGCACCAGGAGGGACACTCTCCTACAGAATCACAGCTTTCATGTTGCTAGGGCTATCAGGGACCTATAACAAGCTTTTTAAAAAACAAATGTCTGTATAGGTGTCTAGCGTGTTAAGCTACATATTTCCTGACAACAGTCCTGCAGTAATTGTGGCGAGTTGGATCATACTGGTCATGAGTCTCAGTGTGGTTGTAGTTCTTGCCATGGAACCCTGGCCCAATTTCTGTGCGTAGCTAAGAAATTAGCATGGGCCAAAGACAGGTCCCTACAAGTGATCTGGATGTGGCTACCTTGCTTTGGAGGGCAAAGAGTTTAATTATACATGTATGGCCTGTTCTTTGGAAGTTGTCTTCCATAGGAGATAACAGTACTAGGGCCATTTAACTAATAAAACTACTTTGTTCTCATGAAGCCCTACCTTTAACATCAACTGGGAATACCAAAATCTCCCTGTTGTTACAGTACAACTTAAATTACTGAAAAAAGGATTATAAGAACAAGTGGCCATACTGAAGAGATAGTGACACCTGGTCCGTTTCCAACAGTGATCTGTTCCATGAGTGCAGTTGAGTGTTCTGCAGACTCATTTTCTAGACTTACACCTTTCCTGTCTTAACTGGAGGGGTGAAAAGAAAATAAGCAATGCAATCAGTGATTCTTCAGACTGGAGCTGGGGGAAATAAATGCTTCTTCTGAAGATTGGGTGTGTTCTCATTCCAACAGTGGTATCTGACAAGTCAGTAAGAAGTGGGCTGACCACACAGTTCCTTAGAATTGTCCACTTCTTAGGATTGACCTAGAGCCTTGTTGGCTGCAATGTTCATCACATATGGCAGAACAGAAAACAGAAATTGAGCCTGTATTTCAGTTTACATTTTGGAAGACAAGCCTGCCAAGGAGTTGGTATAAATGAAGCACTATGTTGTTGTCCTAGGGGCTCAGGTGGGACACCTTACTGCCCCAAGCAGGTAAAGAACCCAAAAGCCAGGCTCAGTCTACTCAGTCCAGGGCTTCTTGCTGGGATTTTGCCTCTACCTTCCCCCTTCTTGCTTCCTTTCTGCACTCTTCAGACAAGCAAAGGAAAAACCTCCTCCTCTTTCTCCTCCTGACAAGGTGAGGCTGGCCAGTCAAGAGCAGAAAGCTCAGTGAGGAACCCCAAAACTTTGGGGCTTGTTTCTGCTTCCGTCTGCAGACAGTACACCATGTTCATACCCTTATGACCCTTTCCAAAATCTCCATCCCCCAGACCCACTGACTTTGTGAGCCTGTCTCCAGGTTTCTCTCCTCTAGTCCCTTCCCGTTCAGCTGGGGCTTGACACTTCGGTTAAATGGGAAGGCACTAAAATGCAACAGTACTAGACTAGGGGAAGAAGACATAAATACTTTGTGTTGCTGAGCTCCCCAGAAATGGAAGTACTTTCACCAGAGAATTACTGTGATACAGAGTCTGTGTGTAGTTTTACAACATGGCCGGAAAGAGGAAAAATGCAGATGAGCCTTCATTCTAACTGGAACCATTGCCATGCATTCTTGGCTCACACAATTCATTCAATTACGCAGAGAACAACAGATAGTCAGAGAAATGGGAGGATGGCACAGAAAGGTTGCAAGTGTTTTGATCTATCTCACACAATCCTACTCAGGGCACCCTGTTGAACTGTGCCATTGATGTTTCTCCCCCCAGGCTCCAGAAAGACCTAAACAAAACCAACATTTGTGCCTGGTGCCTGGTTCAGTGTGAGCCTGGTCAGACATTAAACTTCTTAGGTACCACAATGACAGATTCATTTGTTACTGCAATTGCTGGGCAAGCAGCTGTCCCACACCAGGGTAGCTTAAATAAGCTTTCCTTGCTTTTATGTCTGTGGGATGCTGATGCATCACATTTAAAGCAAGTATTTTAATATAGTAGTTGAAGGAGTACACATATATTATTTTTTTCTCCAATAGGAGACAGCATTTTAAACTAAATCTCTCATCCACGCAGAGATATCTCCTCTTCTATACACTTGAAGCTAAACATCACCTCCACTCCCCATGCCATCTGTTCAAGAGGGCTGTATCATGAAAAAATATTTGACTAGTGGATTATCAAACACACAAATCCAGCTAAAGTGTCTGAGTAAGAGGATTGGCAGCAGAAATTAAATAAGGCCTTTAATTTTAGTCTTATTCACCAAGTTCAGCTTCATCACGAACAGCCTGGGGAGGGCCTGTCAGTGTGGGGGGTAGGGGCAGAGGTGCTGGGCTGCAGTGACAAGCACAGCCAGCCAGCACCTTCCTCTTTCCCTGGCAGAAATGATCCCACCAGGAGCTGTCGGGCTCCTCGCCTCCCCGGCACCACCTCTGCAGACCAACCTCAGACCACGTCCACTTGCCACGTAGCCTGCTGTATGCAAGACCCACACACACTGCTTGGAAAATGCTCACATCTGGCTTTCACGTGACTCAAGCGTGCCTCAGAAATTCATCATCTGGATAACTCACTCCTGCAGGGGAGAAATCCACAACCAGGGAGCCCTTTCCTGAGTTGGAACGGAGGAGTGGGGCCAGAGGATCGTGTGCTTGACAAACTGCACAGTGACACGCTCACAGCTGCATTTTCACAGCCTCATCCAGTCCTTCATCCTTTCTAAAAGTACAAACACAAAGAAAACTTAGTCCCAATTTTCCACTCTGTTTACTTCTGTAAAAATCCATTTTAATCCCATTCGCAGACCCAGAAGTATCCAGGACTGTTTAGTTTTTGTTCTGGCAGCCATAGCTCACATTAACTCTTTCCACATGGCAAGTGGGGATTGTTTCCCACATGATCCCTCTGGTACAGCCCCTGCACATACAGTTTTGTACCAGTTCCAAGTTTTGCTGGAAAGTGCCTAGAATATCTGAATGCTAATCCACATCTACAGCTGTACAAACTGAGAGCATCACCCCTCTGAGGAAAAAAACAGCCTCCAGCACTGCCAAGGAGGAGGGCAGAAAAGCCCCAGACGTTGCATTTGGAAACTCACAGGTATGTACACATGCTGGGATTCATGTGTGGCTCAAAAAATGGAGCAGGAGTCAAGTCCCAACTGTGAAGCAGACAGGCTGCCAAGCACAGAACACTCAGCAGCGTTGGTGTGTCAGGCAGAGATGGCTAATAATCAGTGCATACATTGTAATTCCTGCTGGACACCTCTGTAAGTAATGCTTCCAGCCATTTCTGGTTGGGTGAGCCGCTCCATCCAGAGTGAACTGGAGATAGGGTTTGTGCTGTCACGCAGCCTGGACACAGGCCAGCTAGAATGGGACAGGTGTGAAGCCACTCACAAAGCTGGACACACTTAGGGAGTGCAATTTTAGGGGTGAGTGCTCTCAACAGGCTAAGGACACACGCTGTACATTCAGGTTTCCAGAACCTGAGGATGGAAATTCAAGTGCTCACCAGCCTAAGTTACCCAAAATGCCCAGGGAAGATTTTTATCTGCTCCTCGCAGCCAGCCAGACTCATCTGTGCCACATACAGATTCCTGCAGAGGCTGAGGATCATCATCCTCTGCTCCAGCTCCCAAATGCACTTCTCACCTGCCTTATCCAGTGTGCCAAAATCAAAATACCAGTACTCTCTGTGCAAGGGAGGAAAAACCCATGCAGGCAGCGTTAATACCATCTGCCACCAACAGACAGAAAAGGGAGGCAGAACAGGAGCAGATGGAGAACAGAGAATTTCTTAAAATCAAGAGAAATGCCATTATATCCCCTAAGGTACCAAGTATTTTCTCTGCACTCAGCTGAAGACTCTCTGAGGCATTTGCAGGGTTCAAGCTGTTCTACCACGGCTGTGTTCAAGCCACACCTCATTTTTCCAGCCCTCCCTGCTCCCAGTCTCTCTGCCCTCTCTCCTGGACACAGGGCTCTCTGCAGCGCTGATGCTGAACTGGGAACAGCAAAGAACACAAACACATTCTTTTCCCTAATCCTGCACCCTGTCCCCACACTTCAGTTTAAAAGCCAAGGAGCAAAACAAAAAACCCACACAACATACAAACATCTCTTTCTCTCTTATCCCATCTTCCTCTCCCACTCCAGCATATGGGCCACCCAGAAGATGACAGTGATCCTATACATCTAATGGGCCACATGTCCTGTCAGCAGAAAAATGAAGCGGTGAGGAATAAAGTCTCCTATCTGCTCTTCTCTTCAGTAGCCTCAGGCAGAAGTCCAAAGCACTTCAGTTTAAGCAGTGACTTTAAAAATATGGTGTACAAGGAGAAGTGTGAGATCAGCTTCCTTCTGCCAGAATACTACAGACTGGATTTGGAGCATGGGATTGGAGCGGACAGATTCACATCTTGACTGAAGATGCAGAACTGGGTCACACACACACAGATGCTGCAAGGACATGAAATCTGCCTGACTTAGCTCTTCCTCAAATCCTGCTCTCTGCTAGTGCACCAGACCACGAGGAGCACAAGTCATGCCTTGGAAAAAAACCCAAACCCACAGAATGGATGTTCCTCTAACTATATGAAAAACTTGTTTAAAAAAAAAAAAATAAATACTTACAGTCTTCTTAAAAAAAAAAAAAAATCAGGAAGGAAAATTAGGTGTTTTGGGAATAACTGCATCAAGCAAAAGCCAGTAAACTGATCAGGAGTCAAGCAAATTCACTACCTGAGGAAAAATAATTCTCAGTCATTAGAAGAGGAAGCTCTGTCATTGATGACTGAATTCAAGATGCACATTGAAATCATTAACTATTAACTTCTTCTAGAACCAGGCCCAAGTAATTAAATGAAAAGGTTTGTTTGGTCCTTAATTGCTATGCTTTCGCCTACTCTATCCTTCTTTTATTACTAAATCCTTTCTCTTCCTGAAAAGGAACAATAACAACAACAAAAAAACAGCTATGTGGGAATCAAAATGTTCTGCCAGAATCTGCTGTTTTTAAATTCCATGCAGTAATTAGCACATACAGCCAAGAAGATTAATCGTATGATGAGGGAACAGATCACGATTTCTGATCAAGAGCAATCTTGTCAGTACATGCTCGTGAAGTTATAAAATAGTGATTGGCAAACTATCTCATCCAGCCATCCTCATCAACAGGCCAAATGGCACCAAGGAGCCAGTCCACCATCACTGCTTCTGCCTTAATTGTAGGAAACAATGCAAGGAGCACCGTGCACACGTGTGATTCATCAGGACACAAGAGCACATGCCTCGGTCTGCAGGGATCATGTCATACCACAGATTTCTTACAAGGATTAAGACACCAAGTTACATGATTTAAGATGTTCCTGGGACCTTGCCATGGGCTTGGACAGACTTGCATCCCTATTCACCACCTTAAAAAAAACCACAAAAACAACAAAAAACCTTCCAAGCTAAAGCTTTCAGAGGGACTATAGGGAGATAGACTCCAGAGACAAACACCATGAGAGCAGAATGACTCAAAGTAGCACTTGAATTACAAACCTCATTCTAGCTTTGTTGCTACCACCTGGGCTCAGATTCACTAAGCAATGACCAAGTCCCTGCTTGGGACAGGTAGCCCCCAGCATCTCGCTGCAGTTGCCACTTTTAGAGAAGATGCATTGCCTCATGCTGGGATTGACCATGCTGGTAACTGGATTTTTCAGCCTCTTTAGTAACACACTTAGATTTGGCTTCTCTGAGAACCCAGTTAAAAGGCTTAAGAGCTCTTCTGACTGAGAAGGTAAAACTGAGACAGATTTCACAGGCAGCTAGATTAAAGGCGTGCCCCCAGTTCTAATACTAAAAGTTTAATACTAAACACCACTCCTGATGACATCTCATCAATACTGCAGCAACCTTAAGGCAAAGGAAAGGCAACACTATATGTCCCTTGGAACAATCCTTCCTTCTCCCTCTACTGCAGCCATTTCCCACAAATACTACAAAACACCTGCCAGGGCTGGAGGCTGTACATTCCCTTCTTGCCCTATACGTACATGCAGCTAAATGCTTGCCACAGGCCTGGCAAAGACCTCCACACTCAATTGCATCAATCAAGCTTTGTTCCCAGGGTCACCACCTCAGTCCTGCAACAGGGAAAACCAGCTCCAGCCACATAGCCCTGCTGGTCCAGCTGGGGCTTACACATTTGTGACCCTGTTGAATGATTAAGCACAGAAGGAGTGGCACACACCATTTTCTCCACATTGTCTTAAGGGAGGCAGCTCAGACTAAGTCAAGAAAATAAAGCTCATTTATAAAAAATAAAAAAAAATAAAAATAAAAAAAGAGAGAGAGCAAGACATGCCATAGAACTCTGAAGTGCAGGCTAGACAGATGCAGTGTGACAGGATCAGAAAGGTTAAACCCTGAAGTGATGAGCATAGCTCAGCTGTAAGGACAGAAAAAGCCACAAGTTGAGCCATTTCCCTTGGTAATTACAAAGGAAGCAGAAAAAAACTATCCCAAATAATGCAAAGAAGCAGCAATTAAGGCAACTCGCTGAAGCTGACAGAGTGCACATCCTTACTGCATGAGGGTGAGGAAGAAAGTTTCTCTAGTAATGAAGAATTAGGCCAAGGAAGCAACTTTGGCCATCAGCTCCACCCATAATTCCTAGGCAGCATCCCACAAAGTAATCAGCCATGAGGGCCCTTGGTGGTGTTACAACAATCTGCTTGTTTCTCGCTTGAGGCCCCACTTCTGTCATTGCTGAAACTCTCTCAACTCAGCTTAGTAATTTCTCCATTGAGGGAAAATACAGCATTACACATGTTTCTATAAAAAGTTTGTGAAGTATCTTCCAATGGACTCTGAAGTTTTTATTTACTTGCCAGCAGATATATCCTTCCTAGTTTTAGATTACAGGAGGGAAAGAAAGCAGGGATTGTTGGCTGTGTGTAGCCATAATCTTGCTAGTCCAAAAATTGGACAGGGAAACCCAGCTGAAAGATGGTTTACTCATTCAAGGAAGCCTCATCAGCATCCTGAGGCAACACTGGCTTGAACCAAATCATTAACTTAATATTCTAAGTGCTCAATTACTATTTAAAAGAGACTTCAGCCGCCAGACTCAGCCAAAGCACAGCCAGCTCAACGCAGACAGGATCTGAACAATGAGGGAAAGGAAACACTGCAGGACTGATGGAGCCATAACTTCTATATCATTAAATCTTATTCCCCTTCACTTGGGGGAACATCCTACAGCATAGGAACAAGGCGCCAGAGGAAGCCACCCAGCAGAGGCTTGAAGCCAGTTATGCCCCCAGCAGCAAGGTAGGCAGTCAGAGCAGGGGGAGTTAGGTTATGATTTCAGAAGGGGGCAGCCAGCAGTGCTCCTGCCCAGCACATGGAAAGTTGTGACCACAAGGACATGGTCACCTACAAGGCAGGTGGCAGAGATGACTCTAGAAGCACCTCTTGTGCTGGATCTAACCTCACAGTTAGCAAAGAGAACCCCCCCAGTACTTGAGGAGCACCGAGACTCAGTGTAGAAAAGTTGTGAAGCCCACACCAGCTCCCTATTGCCACCAAACACGAGGTCCCTGATGCTTGCTTCAGCTTCATGACTGGAACCTGACTGCTTTGGCATGAAACCAGCCAAGAAAGATTCTCAGCAAGGGAAGAAGGCAAGATCTTACTCCAGGAGTCGGAAGCCTTCTCTAGCCAGCAAGGGGGTTTGTGAGGTGGGGGACACAATGACATTTTTGTGGAGAAACATACTCCAACTGGTTTTATAAGCCACATCAGGATTAGCAGATATCTCAAGGGTTAATTAGTTCACCATGCACAGATGGTAGCTGGTAGGGTTTGCAGAATGGATTAACCTAATCTGTGGCTTGTAATGTACCACATAAAGATCCATTCCTAGACTTGCAGCAATTCTACCCTTATTTTGATTTGAGGACAGAAAAACCACGCAATGGATGCCAGCATAGAAGTAATGCCTATTTTGAGTGACAAATGAGTAGCTGTTCACTTGGCTAATGCAATTGACAGATTGGAACTTGAAAAGTAATTCCTTCCCATTTTGCTGGGTGGACCAAGAAGAGACCATTTGCTGCAAGTGTACAGAATATGCCCACGGTATCCACTCCTCACAGTTGTACTGAGGGCTCTCCAGCACTGACAGATGGTCATAGAGCAACAATTCAATTGCCTGGAAACATGAAGGCAGCTTTCTGAGCAGCTCTGCAGCATGTCAAATAAAGCCCCTCAAGTCCAAGGTACCAGCACGTGTGGCATTTCAGGCCACAGCAAACACCCGTGCCTTCAGAGAGCTGCAGTGAAGCTCCAGGTCTCTCAGCTGGCTGCAGGTTAAAGCATTTATAATTAGATCACATCCAAGAAAAGAGCTGTGTGTTTACACAGCCCTTTGCACAAGAGGAAGCCTGGCTCAGGGCTGGCATGCAGAGATGCCCCAGATCAGCACAAGACTCCCTTTTGTTTAGCTAAGGACGTGCCATGCTATTGCATTTGGTTCAGAAGGTCTCGAATGTTTACAACCAACATCAACTGCAGCGGTAAATGTTTCCATAACTCCTATTACACTCTGAACTTATCCAGTTTCTCCTTGCTCTAAGGGGTGAGTAGAGGACTAGCTAGACACTCACTCTGGCAAGGCAGAGGTCAGGGTAAAGGTGACGTTGGCTGTCTGAGGCATTCTCCAAATGTTTTTGCAATCGGCCATGCTCGTGTCATGCCTGCACATGCCTGAGACACAGCAGCTGTGGGATTCCTGCTGGACAATGTGGGACAGCTGTGCTCACACCCAACAGCCTCCTCCCAGCACATCTTTGGTCAAGACACAAGATATTCATAAGGTCTCATTTGTTGGGAGAAGCTTGCATTTAAAAATACCTATTTGTCTCTTGTTTAAAGATGCCCATAGTTCCATGATCTGCACCTATGGAAGAAACTGCATTTCAGTGTTATCTTAAAAGACCATCACAGCAATCCTGAAAATCTGTGCTTATTTACCCCTTCCCTTTTTCAACTGTCATAAAGCTGATCTTTGTTAGAGGCTCTAAGTGGCAACTCCCTTGGCATATTCCTTTCCTCATTGCGTGCACACTCCCACAACACCCAGCTCCGAACAGAAGGAAGCATTCCTCTGCCATTCTAAAATCAAGCAAGAAGATGGCTGAGAACAGAGTTCCTTTATGCAGCTCAATCAGTTCGTAGTGCTGCTTCACATTCCTCTTTGTACGGGGTAATTGGAGAAAGAGTGTCCCTCAGCTCCACTGGTTCTGAGCCCTGGCTGCACAAACAGCCCAGCACCAAAAAGGAAAGAAGTCCCAGAAGGAGATCTGGCAGCATGAGGAGCTGGGACAGCCAAAGGAGGGAGCCCAACCTGAGTGCCCCTCACAGGGATGAATGACCATGTCACTTGGAGTTCTCAGGGCAGGAGGCCAAAGAATCCAGCAGGGGAGAGCATCCACAAATGGGATCTCAGCTACACTGACTCAATTGTTTTTCTCATGATGTCACGACAGATCAGCTCCAACTTGCCCCCAGAGCCACAGGAATGGAGAGGCAGCAGTTTCCTTCCACTCCCAAAGCAGTTCCTCGCATCTCTCGCGCAGGAATTGCAATACTCTTTCACGTAAACCGGTGCACTGCGCCCAAAGCTCTGCGTCTCCTAATGCTGTTCCAGGTCAGTGCTAAATCAGGTTGCTCCAGAGACTTCAGCAACGTTTTTCAAAGATTTTTACATGGCCCAAAAGCCCCCTGTGCTCAGGATGTGGCACTGAGCCAGGAACTCCCACACTCAGCTCTACCTTCTACCAAGTCACTTGGACCCTTTTATTTATGGTCAGCCCCTCTAGAGAAGTTGCTGCCTCCAATTTAATTCACAGGCTGTTGTGAACACACACTTTCCTTAATATTACCTTTAAGAAGTCCTGGAAGCGCAACCCAGTCAGAAGCTTTGCAGAAGATTAAGAAGACCAAGCGTGCCCTAGCTTATTTGTGGGACCAGCATCTTGTACCATGTTTGCCTCTTTATTACCACACCCCACCTCAGGGAAATTCAAGGAAAGGTACCAAAAGTATTGGCCAGCAAAGGCAGCTGCCAATTGATACACAGGCCATCAGGGTTAAGCAACAGCTTCTCTTTAGTGCATCACTTAGCTTATTACAGGATGGCAGCTTAAAAGCCCTCATAATTAACCAACAAATCAATCTAGGCAGTGATATTCATTGGAGTCCAGTATGTTACATTTATCTTCCCTTCCCTCCCAGAGACTAAGCCACTGCAGTGTTTCTTTATCATCTCAAAAAGCAGGAAGAAAAAAAATAAAAAAATCCTCCCCTCCCCACACAAAGGCCAGAGTTTTCCAGGAGTCAGTACTGGTTTGAAAGGTTTCTCTCTGGATGCCCTGAATGCAATTTGAAGCATCCAAGGCTCCAAACAAAGTCAATGAGAGTTGCAGGTGCTCAATGCTGCTTAGGGAAAAAAAAAATAAATTAAAAAACAGAAAGCCCTGACACATCCAGCTCAGAGCAGCCAAACCCAGAGTCCCATAATTACACCTCCCTATTGAAAACACATCTGTAAAAATCACTAAGAGCTACATGGGGAGGGGAAAAATTGGATTTATGTAGTTTCAAATCAGGGTTTTATAGGACATTTCAATCCAGGATTTTAAGAACAAAACACTGAGCTACAGCCTTTGAGGCAGCCCAAACCCAGACACAAGTACTGAGAACATTTTGCATCAGAAGCCTCACCAGAGCCTTTTGGAAAGGCATGATAAAAGATTCAAACCAGCACAGAAAAAGATACCCTTCCCCTCCAGAAAAGAACCCCAACTCTGACTCTGCATTTTGACCATTTACAATGAAAGAGAAAGAAATGTAATACAATTATCATCTCACACTGGAGATGGAGCTGTATAAATACAGTCAGAGAAGAGCAGTCATTTTAACTGCAGTACTACATAAGGTGGGTTTCTTCTATCCAGTGCAAAGGAAAGAAACATGCTTATCTCCAGCAGGATTCAGCAATAAAAAGTTAAACTGCTACACAATTTAACGCCACACGAGATAAATAGAAGAGGGAAAGCAGGGGGGTAAGGTCCTCTCTAGAATCATGCAGTACATAAAAAAAGCCTGGTGTCTTACCGGATTTTCTCTTTGAAGATCCATAGTCCCTGAAAAAAAGACAACAACAAATAGACATGGTTAGAGCTGGGCACGGTGGTGAGAGAATGGGTGCCTCCCAAATTTCCACCCATACGCTCAAGGGCTCGTGCTGCGCCCTCCCTCCCCTAAAGCGGAGGTGAGGGCGGCCGGGCATGGGCGGGCGGGGGCCGGGGGCGTCCCGGGCAGCACCGGCCCATCAGCAGCACCAGCTGGGGCTGCTGCAGCACCGGGGGCTCGGGAGCATGTGATCAGCCAGGCAGAGCGAACCATCCACAACCAGCAAGGCAGGGGAGAGGGGTGTCATTTTTTTCCCCCTTTAAATTGTGCTATTAAATGCACAGCTACTGGATTAACTCTTAACGTCCCTGCGGAGAGGAACGGCAGTATGAGCTGTTTGCTGCAGGGATGCGGCTGCTCGGGGCTGAGCTGGCGTGGCTGGCGGTCCCGAGGCTAAATAATTTGTGAATAACCTCCGGTCCTCTCCTAGTTATCTCTGACAAGCACTAGGAAAGCACAAGGAAAAAGAGAAAAAACAAAAAAAACCCAAAACCAAAACAACCCCCAAACTTTGTCCCTTCTTCTTTCCTCCAGGATAAAACATGCACCCCTACTTTTCCATAGTGATTTAAAGGGTGCTGGCACTTCTACTCAAGCAGAACAGCTGAAACCCCAGACAGCTGCTATGGGAGGGGAAGAAATTAAAGAAGGGAGCTGCAAGAACTGATTCGGGATAAGCAAAACTGAGGACAAAAATGCTTGGCTCAGGGCTGTGCTTCCCCCCGGTGCCCTCCGGAGCCTCTCAGAGCCCGGCAATGACAGCCCGGGCCGAGAAGCAGCACCGGCGCCCGCGGCACCGTCGCACCCCGCACACGGCGGGGCTAGCGCTGGCAAAATCACCCGGCGGCAGCTCCTCTCCGCAGCAATCCCAGCAGAAGGGCAGGCCTCCACAGTTTGGGGGGCTGGGCTGTCAGTTTTGTCCCTTGCACCTCGCTCCATCCTCCAGAGAATCAGAGAGAGATTATCCCAAACTGTTCGTTCAAAGAGTTTGGGGGCTCAGCTGAAGAAACAACGCGTGTCTTGGGGGCAGAGTAACGCCTACCTGTAAATTGTTTCTCCCAGAATTTTGTGTACAACCCCAGGCCTTACACGTCTAGGATTTGCTTCCAATGAGTAATAATTGGGAATATTTTGCACCCTCTTTTAATTTCCCAGTGTCATTTCTGCTTCAATTAAATGGTCGTTTTCTCAGCCATATCTACAGCAGTGTTTGATGTGATGATGCTACTGCTATTGAATAAGTTGCTTCTTCTACAGAACTGATATCATATGTAAATATAATTCCTGCTATATGGTGCCTGAAACAGAGATCCCTCAGACCAAGCTAGGGATAGTACAGTCCCCAAAATGTAGTCCTCTACCCCAGCTTAACTCCCATGCCAGTCTGGAGCTTTGTGGAGCTGTCAATACAGCTCTCCTGGCATGCAGAACTCAATTCACATGATTACAAATGAGGTAATGATTGATTAATGTAGTTATTTATAAGAAATTAATTTATCACTATAAAATAGTTATTTGCATCACTACCACCACCCAATTCACAAGGAAAAAAAAAGAAATGCCAATAAATCTGTGGGGCTAGTTTTCCTCTTTTCATTTAGACTTTCTGTAAGTTTTAAAGTCAACTTTAACTGGGTTCTGATTTTGGAGTTCCTGAAAAAACCCAGGTACCCCGTGTCTCCCTGTCTTGTTACTTTTTTGTATACCCACATTTCACTCATTAAGTCAGGGGAAAGCAGTATCAAATAAAATGAAGCTTGAAATAAAATCTTCATCTCCACAGTGAAACTCTGAAATCCAAAACTTGTTCCTCCCAGCAAGGACAGAAAAAAAAAAATAGAAAGTGAAGGAGATATAGCAAATAATCTCTCTGGCTGTGTAAAGTGCTCTTTGTGTAAATATTCTTCACCTCTTTTCTGCTAATGAAGAAAGCCTGTGTTGCTGCTTTGCAATAGCAGCAGCAGCAAGGAGCCCTGCCTGACTCCATGTTTAATTTTTTTTAATGTCTTACTATCCTGCATATGATTCATTGATCTATCTTCACTCTCCCAAGTGATGATATATAAGGTTAATACCTCTCAGCCTCACTGTTTTCAGTGAAGCACTAGTGTGAGACTGAAGTATTGGTTTATGCCTCCAGACCAATAAAGAAATTATTTAACGGTTTCTCTTAACTATAACAATTTCCAAGTAGAAACTCTGATCTCCTGCAAGCCAGACTGTACCTGGCACACCATTAGCCCTTAGATCAGACAAAAAAATGTGGTCTTGGAGAAGAAAAACCCTTCCAGGGAAAGGTAAAATCAATGCCATATCTGTAGCTATATAAGGAAGCTCACTCTCTTTTCACTCTTGCTCTTTTTATCTTTTCATCTTTATACACACACATATTTCCATTCTTCTTCCATTTCTACATGAGAACAGACACCACCATCCTAACTCCACTGCCAACCACAGCTACAAGAATAACAATGAAAGCAGCGGGTGGAAATAAAAGTAGCTCTGGCAGGTCCCTTCTTCATTATCCAGGATCACTCCATACTGAACAAACACCTTTCTCAAAAATAGCATATTTCTAGCCTTTTTTGAATTAGAATCTAGCAATTTTGTTTAAAGTCTTCCTGTGGGGCACAACCTTTAGCTGATGCTGAGCCTCATTACTGGCAAGGAAAATATTTCCTGCTGCTAAAGATATTAAAACATCACTGGTGTCAAGCACATCACACAAGCTGGATACTCTCTTCTTCAATGACAAAGGAGAGGGAAGCTGGATCTCCTTTCTCATCATCATTACCCCAGGATAACATTATTAATTTGAAATCTAGCAGTGAATGTGAAAGGAAGACCACGAACATTGCTATAAAGCTGAATGCCTTGTTAGCACATTGAGATATCCACAGTCAGTCTGGAAATTTCTGAATCATAAAAATATCTTATATTGAATTGATACGTCACTTACAATCTAATTTAAAGATGAAGGTTGTATTAACAACATTATGGAAAAGTTCTACGGCACATCTTTAGGGACTGACTTTGCTGCTGTATTCACTGAGAGTTAATAAACATTGATGTGTGTGTACATGTGTTTTGATCTATCTAAATGCATGCAAATACACACAAACAGTGGCACAATCGGAAAGTTGTTTAAAAAGTGAGGAGTATCCTGACATTTGTTCAATAGAGGCTAAGAAATGTTCCAAGTGGAGAAGACTGTAGGTGACTAGGTGCAATTTTGACAGTTATGCCTATTTATTTTCTAATTCACTTGAATTTATATCTGTCCCAGAGGGTTTCTCCTGCATCACCTGTGGAGATCTGGCAAGTCTGCAGAAACCTCCTGCAGGACCAGCTTCCCTTGAGGGTGGTGGATTCAGTCAGGGGACCTCATCCCTGTGGGACGAATGGTGCAAAGGCTCTTTTGAAAGCTTCTCCCCCTTGCTGTGGGACAGCAGACCCAGAAAGTTCACTCTCTGGGATTCCTCCTTTCCCAGAGGCGTCACACTTTCAGCCTGGGGCCTCTGCTTGTCAGTAAAGCAAGGCTTGGCTTCAACTCGTTTAGCAAAGATTTCAGACAACCATGAGTTTCAGCTGTGAGGGAAAACAGTGCCTGCAAAACACGAGGAGCTGTCAGACCCACGGAGCAGCTCGGCTGGGGGAGCTGCACAGCAGACATTGCAGCAGACGAGACAGAAGCTAAAGGGAGAGTAAATCATCTTTCTGTCTCTTTCTCAGTGTTTGCTGTCCAGAGGAGATGAGACAATGACAAACCCTGAGTAATGGAGGTCAGCCTGTATCCTCAAGAGTATTTTAATACATAAATTGAAACTGTTCCATATTTGTTGGCTTTTGTTAACTCATGTTTAGATACATTGTAGTCATTTCTGTTCCCAGGCTCCTTAATTCCTAGAAATCTCTAGTGGTGTGGGCAGACTGTGGTGGAGATACATGACATTTCAAACAAACAACTCAGATTATCATTTAATCACAAATGATTTGCCAGGCAAATTAAAAGCACAAAAATATTTTTACAAGGAAGTTCACCCTTCCCAACACTTAAGTTTGCGATCAGTAATGAAGACGGCTTTTTCACAAACTATTTTTCTTAGTACTGCTATCAGATTCTGTGACACTATTTTTAAAGTAAACCAATACAAGAATACTCTGCTACTACTCTTTACATGCACAGAAACTTGAGCCTTGAGAATACATCTGCATCTTGAAACTTTCCTAACTGATATTCCTCAACAGCCAGACTGACATTTTCTATTTGAGACAAGGCACAAAACCAATTGTGACCGAGAACTGGCACCTGCCTGTCACCAAGGACTGTGGTTGGAGGAGCACCTATCACCTTAATATTATCCAAACACACAGGAGCTGTATGCAGAGTGCAGGGTTGAAATTCGTACTCATGGTACTCAGAGTGCAAAAGCTGAACCATGTGCATGATGGCATCTCCATTCCCACTGAGCACTGAGACCCATATGACATGTAATTAAGCAAAATTAACTCTGTATGTTATGCATTGGGAATAGAAACTCAAACACATGGATGCACACAGCTATACATTTTCCCCCTGCAGCATTCCATCCTCTGATATCCTGAAACCACAGCTGATCTCTTCCCTGAGCCAAAGATGAAGGTTTTTTTCCTTCTTCTTCTTCTTTTTTTTTTTAGAAAGTATTCTGTTCGTTTCCTGATATAAATCGTTGCATTGTGGAACCCTCTCCAACATGAATCTGTCCTTTCTGAGCAGAGGTCAAGCTTTCCAGCCCTGTGAGAAAGGGCCCCATTGTGGTGGCCCCGAGACTCCAGAATTCCTCGCCGCGAGCAAAAGAGACTTGTGGGGCAAGAGGAGAATCTGTCGACCTGACTTTAAACCCAGGCATTCCTCACTAGCTGGATGTGGCCTCTGCTGCTGCTAAGGGTAAACCACTGTTGTGCAATCACATCCTTAAGAGAACAGGGACAAAACAAAAGAGAGGATTTTGCCTTCCTGTCACCTTTCTGTTGTCTTCACAGTGTGTCTGCAGAGCAAACAGCCCAGCTTTATGTACTACACACTTCTGCTTAGGCTGCAGCGACTTTCTCTGCATTCCATAACAAAGGTGGCTCAGTTTGGCTCACCAGGACTCAGCTGGAGATCTTAATTTTGTGCTTTAGTGACTTCTGACAGCTTGCTTGAACCCAGCAACATAAAATTCAACTGAAGTTCTCCCTGTGAAACTCCAAGCACAACACTGGAAAACTTATTTAAGTGCAGAAGAGATCTCCCCTATACCAGTAACCTTAGCTTGCACGGAAAAGCAAGTGGACATTGTCTCCTCTCCAGCAATGCTCCCTATACCTGAATCCACAGATTTCTATCATGAGGCAGAGATGCAGGACAAGGAAAGGCAGCATCCTCTGTTCTGCACTCATCCTGGAGATTAGCCCCACACGGCACAACTTGAGCTCTGCCACCAAGTCCAAAGTGCAGGGGATGCAGACAGCTCCGACACAAGTGACATCCCCATGGCCATCTCAGCCTCACATGGACACACTGTGTTTGAGAGCAGCAGCCACCATTTCTTTCTTTATTTAGAATGGGTGTTAGAAGGACAAGAGATGGGTTTGAGGCACCCAACCCCTTCCCTAAATGAGTGAAAACTGCCACAGATTTCTATCCCAAGATTCCTCAGCAGTGAAGTTGATTGCTTGGCTCCAGAGAGCAACTTTAGTATTTGTCTCAAGCTAAAGAAATGTAGAATTAGCCTCTTGCATTTTTCACAATTATATTTTTACGATGAAATTATCCTCCTGGAGGAAGACAGAGCTTTGAAAATGCACATTCAGCATTTCACCAGGCTGTGAGATACTGGGCAGGGCGCTCTGACAGCAAAGCCCAGCCTCTCTGGCACCAGGGAGAGATGGTTTGGCTCAGGCTGGGAGCTGCAGAACACTGGAGCAATGAGCTAACGCCATGGGATCCTCTACTACAAGGCCTCAGCAGTCTTCAAAAAGACAACACAAATGTTTATAGCAAATTTTTCCTGGAAAGAAGTATAAAAACAAGCTCTTGCCTAAGAGTCACATCCTCATCTGTTTCTGGTTTACCTTGTTTATTCTTACAAATGACAAATTTCTTGACAGGACAGAAAAACGTATTTACCTTAGCAAGAATTCCAGGTGGAGGTGTTCTTCACCTCCTCTAAACTGACCCTGCTTGTCCCTTGTGGGGAGGCCAAATTTATCTCTGTCTTACAATGACTAAGCATGTGTCACTTTATTATAGCCTGTTTCGCATAAATGCTGAGTGACAAAAACAAGTTAATAAAAATTAATCATTCTCATGTGCAGGTTTTACAGTTGTGCCCTTCACTCGGGAATTTTATTACAAACAGCTACATGCAGATACAACATGTTGAAAAGATGCATCTAATCGTAGTTGCAAATTAAGTATTGAGTATCAGAGTCATAAATTCAAATGAACCTTATAAACTGGTCAGGCTAATGAGCTTGCATATGCATCATATGAATCTGATTAAGAGCTTAAGAAGTCTGCACAAGCATTGAATCTTTACTTCATTTTCTTGAACTCCCCCTGATTTGAGGGTGGGTGCCTCAAATTCTCATTTCTGTAGCTGTGGGTCCAACCTCTGGTTAGCAAGCACATCATCCATTTGGGTTTCTAAACTGCAGACCCAACAGTCCCACTGCTGTCCCCCTCTGGGGACATCTTCTGCTGTTTCAGACTATGCCCAAAGCTGTGTATGTAGTGCCTGATCACTGTTTCCTCCATCTCCCTGTCCCTATGAATGACTTCCCCAAAAGGAGACATCACCCATGGCCTGCCAGGTTGTGCCTGCTCATGAGAGGCAGGATTCCATCACCTCCACCACAGCATGCATGGAACCAAGAATGTCACCCCCAAAACACTCATCCCAGAAAGTCCTTGGAAATGGAGAAAGGGAAGGAAGAGGAGAAAACACCCATGTGACAGACTACCAAGCCTCAACCCCAGCTCCAGACATAGCTTGTCCAAAAAGGCTTTTGCCCCTGAATTACTGCACCAGGAAGAATAGTTGGAGCACAGCAGTTTAAATCGAAGTAAGAGAAGAGCTTCTGCATGTAACGCAGCTGAATCATGGTACTCACTGGTGTTAGACTTTGTAATCACCAAAACTAGGCATGGGTTCAAAAAGCAATGAGATAAACTCATGAAGCAAGGATAAATGGTGGCTATTGTACTCCGTGCTCTGGATATTTTGACCCGAAGAGTCTCATAGCAGCTGAATGCCAGAAACAGAGAGGATACACAAGGGAAGTTCACTCTGTATTTGCTTTGTTTCTTGTATTGGCTATAAGCCACTGTAGGAGACAGAAGGCCAGATGGGGCCCAGGTCTCACCTAATTGTGGCCTTATAATATACTCTCCTTTAAAAGATCAGACTGGATTAGGATAAATTACATCCAAATCACACTGCATTACTCAGCACATTAAATTGTCCTTAATCACATACTTTGATGGTCTAGAATCCTTAAATTTACCTCCTGTGCATATTTCTGTGCCTATTCTGTTGAAATCACTGCCGAATTTCAACTGTACATAACTAGGCTCTAATGAAAAGCCAATAAGGCTCTTTGATCAAGCTTTAATAGGACTCATCATGGGGACATACTCTACTGTGGCAAATGGTTTCCTCATCCTGTCTCTTTCAGAAATGTTTTGTGAGCCTATAAAAGCAATTTAGTCCTGATTTATGTTAGCTAAGTGATTTCTGTTGCACATGTGAGTTACAAGAAAAGGGCTCTCATCTCTATTTGCTACACTGTTCAGGAAATCAGTTATAAATGCTGTAGTGCTTCAGTGTATCTGACTTCAATGCAACGGAAACCAGCAATCTGAGTGAATACTTCATCATCCCCAATTCTCCCATATGTGCATCCAGTACTTAAAGAGGCAACCTATAGGATTTTTTTTTGGTAAAGGGTACTGAGATTCCCTTGTCTAAGCTGTTTACCTAAGCTGTTTCCAGCAGATATTCAAGGAAACAAGCATGCAATTCTTTAATAGAGAGCATATGAAACATATTGGTGGGTATCTAATAAAATGAGGTGTGCGTCCAATAGGAGTGAGTCACCTCATCACGGGTTTAGAGGTGAGGAATGCAGGAAGGGTGACTGAGCAAGCTCATGCAGTCAGCCAGGGGTGCAAAGCAACCCAAAAGTTTTGATGTCTTGACCTGACCTGCCAGTGGCATCCAACAAGCCCTAATTAGGTTAGAGCAGGTCTCTTCACACCAGGGAACAGATGCCAGCAGAAGCCATTGCAAAGTGCTGTGGCAGGTGGTGCATGTGCTACAGCTGCTGCTGCTTTGCTTATGGGGTTGCTGACCAAAGACATTCCCAATTATCCTGACTTCTCATCACGGGCAGAGAGACCTGAGAAAGGAGAAGTGACCCAAACAACAGTGGCTTGGGCTGCCTTCCCCCTGCTCTTGAGAGAAAGCTCTTGGGACATGCAATTCCCCTTGACCCCCATGCACCACATCCCACCTGCGAATAGAACTACTCATGATGGATCAGGGCTGGTGACATCAAGCCCTTGGAAAACCCACAGGACCAGAACCCTTTCACAGGAAGACAAAGCAGAATAATTTCCTGTCTGCCCTTTTCTTTCTGACTGCCCAAGCCACGAGGATACCCACTCACAGACTCCTCTGAACACTCTGATTTGCCCCATACCAGCCTCCAACCAACCCACTGTGTGTGCTGGGTTTCCTCATCGCTCCCTGGGATTCCCCACAGCCCAGCCCAGTGCGTGGTCCAAGTGCTGGCAGCAGATCTCGTGCTGGAGGCTCACACAGGGAAATCCCAGGCTGTCACTGTTTTTTTTTTTTGACATTTTAAAGTCTCTAACTTGGCAAAGTAAGAAATTATTTACAGGCATTTCCAGACATGGCCCCAGCCCTGCTAGACCTCTGGGCTCCCAGTACAAAGGAGAGTGTACCAGTTGCTTGGTATTGGACAATATTGCATTTTTTTTCTGGTGGTGTTCTTTTGATGAGTAGTACTTCTGTGTACTCAACTGCCTTTTCAGCAAAGTGATGCTTGGGCCTCACTGTTTTGCTGCTCCTGCTATGTCCAAGGGTAGTAGGACCTGAAAGATTAAGACTGCAGTGTGCACAGACAGCAGATGGCTATTGCATCTGTACTTACTTTGCACTGCTAAATACCCTATTGCCCTACCTAGTTTTACATCCCCTTTTAGTGAGAGATCTCCCCTGACTTTTTAAAATCATCTGTTGCACATATGGCCCTAAGAATGGTAAATATTTTTTCCAAGAGAGGCAAAAGCTTAGGATACATGTGGGAAGATGAGATCAAGCCCACAGTATGAACTCCAACTTCATCTGGTGACTGTAGTCTTTCCTTTCCTCTTTACATTTCCTTCAGTTAGAGCAGGGAGATTACAGCAGGGCTCCTTCCCAAAACTGCCTCAGCAGCATGTCCTCAGTTAACTGTCTTGCAACATCAAATGTCTTTCCAGCATACTAAACAGTGTAGTTCTCTATAAGACACCGATTTTATATTACTTGGAATTGTTTTCTGCCTGTTTCTACAAAGCAGCACATGGAAACATCTTTCAAGTCATCGGGTTCTTTAATTTATTAGTCAAGAGGCATAAATCATGGCATGTAAGATCTACTGCAAGTTCATGAACTCTAGGAAATTTCTCATCACTATCCTTTGAACTGAGCTTTTTCAGACACTGTAAAACTCCAAAACATAGCTAATAAATGAATCTAGTAAATTTTGCTGGATTGGCAACTACTAAAAGCAGACTTGTCTTTACTGATTACCTACCAGGATCAGGCAGTCTTGAAACATCCTCCATGATTCTAACATTAAAACATAAAAGAAAAAGAAACCCTGAATTTGTCTTGCCCAATAAAACTGTTTGGATTCATTAAATGATTCCAAATTATTACTGACAGACACTAATTATGGGAGAAAAAATACAGACACCTTCCCAAAGATAAAACCCTACAAACACTAGGGTTATTTTTCAAGGTGACCAACCCCCCTTCAAATATCCAGTTCTGATAGTAAGACCAACTCTTTTATGCTCTCTAAAAGGTAGAAGAGCTAAATTACATGACACTTGCAAAGAAGCATCACAAAGTTTGCAGAATATTCTGCCCTGGGAAGTATCAGACCCACTGAAAAAGGATTTACTGAGCACTCCAGGAGTGAATGGAGATGCGCTTTCTTGTAATAGGGTATGAAATAATAAATAAAAAAAAAGCCATGTACTTCAAGATGGTATAAAAGATTGTTACAGTCTCAATGCCAAGTTCATTTTAGGAACCAAACAAAGAAAACAGCTATTCCAGCCTGGACCAGTATAAGATTCCTGAGACTAAAGATAGACAGATATACCCTAAGTATAACCAAAATTATCAGAACTTCCAGTGAATTTTGCTTGATTGGTATTTGATAGATTGTAATACTGAACTTAAAATTAACTTTGCAGAAGCAGAAGATGGTTTTGCTATTACATGTACGGATACATCCTAATACTTTCTTTTGAGCCTTACTCAATTAAAAGGGCTAATAAAAATATCATGTTACCCTCAAATATAGGCTTGCATACTTGCCTCAAAAACATACTATAGGTAAGTATGCAAGCCTATATTTGTCATGTCAACTGACTTTCTAAGGTGACCAGCATTAAATATTAAATAACTCTGGAAAACAAAAGAAAATATCTTTTTATATGCATTTACAACACATGCAGATTGCACACACCATGAAACAGTGCAATGTCTGAATAGACAAAAATTTTGCTGTCCAGTCCAGATACAAATGTGTATGTTTTTCAGATGTGCTCATGCAGGAAACAGTCAGTTTCTCCTTGTTCTTTTTACGTAACTCCTGTCCAATTCTCCACCCAGACATTAACTTTTAATTCATCTCATACATCTCCAAAGAGTGTGCAGCATTTCCAATATCTTTTTCCATGTTCTATGTTCATAAAAATGAAGAGGCATAATTAATGAATGTAATTATTTCCATCCATTCAGCTGGTTATAGGAGCAAACCTTTTAATTCAGCTAAAAGTGAAATTATTTGTTCCTTCAAAATGAAGGATGATTCAGGGAGTATTTCTGGCCTGCAACATGAGGGATCTCTATTTTGCGGAGTTAAATGGCCATTGACAGCTTTTTCCTGCTTTATCTGTTCATGTTATCTGATATATAGACATCCCATGTGGGCAAAGGGAAAATGCCATTGATTGTCAGGCATTACACCTCCCTCTTTTCACTTGTTGATCTCACTTGCTCAGTAGCTCCCAAGCTTGGAATATCAATGAGGTTCTGCAAATGTCACGCCCTGCAATCAGCTTTTGTGCACTATTTTCTCCCTTTGTTACCTGAAATGCCAGAAGCTGCACAAAAAGAAACCCCACTCTCAGCAGAAACACTGTCTTTCCTACCAGGGTAGGCGATGCTGTGCTTGGCAGTAGCATCTACCACAGGAGGACAAGAGCACCCCTGAGGTCCTGGGAGGTTTCTGTATCCTGAAGTTCACACTGTGGTGTCCAGTTCCAAGTCTGAATTCCGCGCTATTTTGAATAATCTCTCATTACAGTAAAATACTGTGAGATTCAAAACTAGAATCTAGACACACCAGCCCCAACACGCAGCTGCAGGAATTATGAATCAGAGCATGAAATGGAGTGTCCTACTGCCAATAACCTACTTAGTAACAATTTCTTCCCCAGTCATCCTCTGGGATGAAGCTAATTCCTGGAACCTTCTGGTTTGCCTCTGCAGCACCAGCTTTCCACTCTTCCCTGCATCACCACTTCCAGCCTCAGCCTGTTGTCTCCTGGGCAGCTGATTGCCTCCCACCCCTGCTTACAACACACACCTCACTCTAATGCAAAATGGCTCTCATCACCACATGAACACCCTGGGCTCACAAAGAGCCCACAAAACGCAGCTCTGACCTACTCAGCAACAGCATGTGCAGCACCCAAAATTCAGCTTCAAGCCTTCAAGCTCTGCTGTGCATCCCATCCATTAGCAGTACCTGGGGAGCTCTGCAGAGACATACCTCACAATTAGACAAAAGCTTTTCCTTCTAAATCATTGTACAGAAGGAAACAAGGATCTGAAAGAGTGAAGTCCATGCAGATTAGAGGCCAGGCACATCCCCTCTGCTAGTTATGTATTTTCATTTTACACTAAAATTGCAAGGTTTTGTTGCAGGGAGTAAGTTGCTTAATTTATTTATTGTGGTAACACTGCCAAGACCTTTACTCAGTAAAGACACAGAAAAGGGAAAAGTGCTCTGGTTTTTCCCAAGAAGAAACATTTTTAAACAGTGTTGAGAAAATCTTAGAGCCCTATATGCACCAAAGCAAATCTGAGGTGGTGATGAGAAGGAAGAGATTTTTTTGTCCACCTTTCTGCCTCCACTACCCCAGAGCCTGCAGGTGATATCAGGCCCAACAGGTCCTTGAACTGCTCTAATCAGCAGTGAAACAGTCCAAAATGCAAACATAACACCCTGTCCCTCATCCCTCCTTTGCCTGCCTTGAGGGTCTCCAAAGGGTGGGCAAGGAGGCTGTTTGAAGAGCCAACCTCTGGAGCACAGGGCAGGGGACACCGCAGATGAGACACACCTTGCACACCATGACTGCGACCGCGGCTCGCCATCAGCTCCAAAGAAAGTCCATCTCCCAAACAGGACTTGAAAAACAACAGCAACGACGACAACAGAGCTCCAAATGCGTCTCCAGGTGCAGTTTAATTCAATGCTTAAAGTCAGGAACATTTCAGAAGGAGAACTGCAGTTAAGGCTGGGAGCAGATCCTACATGAAAGAACTCAAGAGCATCCAGTTGCTAAGGCAACCACAGCCATGTTACCTTCGCAGCTGAGCACCCAGGAACTCCAGTGGATGTCTCTCCTCTGAAGTAGGGACAAGGAGCCACAGCATTTCACATGAAGAAAGTTGAGCAAAGAACTCATGGTTGAAGGTCACGAAGAGTGGAAGCTGGGGTTTAACTTCTCCATTCCTGAAAGACTCAGACTCAGTGGTGCTGATATTCATCCTATGCCACAGTGTGAGTTTAAAAATACATTGCTCCTCTTAGAAGTGTGTCACAGCTCTTAAAAGCAAGAAAATCAGGTTGTGGGTGGGAGTAGCTCCACAGTATATCTGCACAGTGTGTGTATATATATATATACACACTTTTGAGAAACAGTCTTTAAAATTCCACTTTGCAGAAAGCAGACTTTTAGTACTTCAGTACTTGAACACACAGTTATTATCAGAGGCTGGAAGCAGAACTGTTTTAAGAGGTAAGGGTCCTTTTCTATTAATTTTTTTAGGAAATATACTTTTTTTCTACATCTCAGCTTTTCTAAAAAATAATTATTTTCTGCTCAGTCACAGCTCTTCACTGGTAATGCCACGCCCAGTTTGGAAAATATGAGCACTGAATGATTTGGCACAGGGATACACTAGAAGGAAAAGAAACTGCTTAGAATTTATGATATGCTTTGATAGAAGTGATTTAAAAATGCTAGTGTTTCATTCCATCAAATGTTACAACAACAACCACAGGACAACAACAACATCAGGACTAATGACCTGATGCCTCATCAGAGATGTTCACAGGTCAGATAAAACCACCACATTATACCTGCAGGATCCAGCAGTTCAAAGACAGCCCTGTTTGAGTTTCTCCTGGGCTTTCATCCCCACTAGCCATACGTTGATGCTGTCGTCCCAACAGCTGCCCTCACACTGAGGGTTTGTCTGCCAACACTTTCAAACCTCTGAAATACATCCAGGCTGTCCCACCTCCCAGCCATGGCCACCTCAACCACCTGAGCTTTTTCCTCCATATGAGGGAGCAGTGAGAGAGAAGAAAATGTTCAGTCCACATCAGGCTTTGCCAAACAGCTGGCAAAGAATAACCTTAGAAAAACTGATACTTAAGCAACTGTGGAGGAGATTTGTCAATTTAAGAGGGGCAGGATGAGATCATCCATTGCCTTCTGTTGTCTTTTGGCTGAAAACAGCCAACGGACAGCTGGATAGCCCCCAGTCCTGCACTTAAACACAGTTGCAGAAAAATTTGCATTTCATCATCATGTTGCATTTTTCTTTTCTTCTCACAGGCCCTCCCTTGGCTTGCTCCAGGGTTTCCAAGCCTGTATCACATCCCTTCACACCTGCTGAGGTCTGTTCACATTTAATGTTGAGCAGTAACAAACGCTTTTCTTAAATTCCTTCCTTTAATAAAAGTTGCAAATTTTTCAGAGTCCCCCCTTAAAATTTTTTGCTACATATTCTGGGGAAGTAAGCCAGATTGTGCTCTGAGGATGCAATTGCAGGAGCTCAGAGGTTTGTGTGGTGGCAAACTGTACTGAGTCACTGCAGTGCAGACTTGGGCTGCTGATGCTACTCCATGGATCAGGACATGCAGGCAGGATTTCAGCAGCACCTGCGTTTTTCAATCATTTTCTCTGCTAAGGAAAAGGGTAAATTTCTCAGAGAATCCTGTGGCACTCAGATTCCCTCATGCTGCTAGCCTGTGCTACCCTTGAAGAGGCTTCATAAAGACCATGCAGGCAGCCCTGTGTGATGTGAAGGGAATTGCTGTTGTTACTTAAAATAACCTGACACAGAAATGAGGCTCTGCTGGGACTCTCCCACCTGCCTGTGGATGGGCATGGTTGAAATTCCTCCTCCTCAGGTACCAGAGAGCAGCAGCAGCACTTGTTCCAGCCCTTGGGGTGAATTGCAACCATATCTCGGGCTTGGCAAATTGAGTTACATCCTTTACATGTGAAATTTCTCTCACCAAAACACAGAAAGACATATGTACAGGGTGCATTCACATTTAAATATTACACTGTGATATGTTGGGTACCAGCACACATGGTCCTTCCAAGGCTCACACGCTTGCAAGAACAACCTTTGATATTCAAAGAATCACAGAATCATTTAGGTTGTCAAAGACCCTTAAGATCATCAAGTCCAACTGTTAGCCAAGGCATCAGTAAACCATGTCCATAAGCACCACATCTACCCATCCTTTAAACAGCTCCATTATCCTTCTCTGGATTCAACTCAGCACCTCAATGTCCTTCTTGTAGTAAGAGGCCCAAAACCGGACATAACACTTGAGATGCAGTTTCACCAGAGCCCAGCACAGGGGGACAATCACTGGCTTGGCCTTGCTGGCCACACTATTGCTGATACAAGCATTTATAAAGCATTTTACAGATCCACTTGCCAATCCTGATGGACTTTCTGATCTAGCTATGGAGTGATTTAGCATAGCTTGCCTTACAATATGTGACTGGGAGAAGACTACAGACCAATGAGATTAACGGCAGTATTAGAAGAAGTTAAGCAACAAAGTTTACTGAGAAACTTTTATTTCAGCATGTGTTACATCTGTTACATCCTTCCCTCCTGGGGTCCATGTCTGGACTCTCCCCCCGGATTCATTGTGCAGTCATGTTAAATCTGTTAAGAGATAAATGCCCAGAGACACAGTGAATGCTCATCTTCCCTTCCTTCTGCGTGATGCTGAAGAGCAGCTGATGCCTTGACAAACACAGGCTGCTTAGGGATGACTTCACACCCAAACTGCACCAATGGCAGCGTCCCCCTCCTCTGTATCACACAGAACATTTGCATTCAGATTTATTGCTTCGTTTCATTTTGGTCCATCTGTTCCTCCTGGCTCATTTCCTGTTTTCTGGTCAATACTTCAGAACAACTTGAATCATTTGTAAAATGAAGGACAGCCCTAGAAGTCAGGCCCTAGGAGCAAGGCACACGAAGAGAGGCATGCAGAAAACAGCTGAGGCACTGAGGTCTGGGCCCTGAGGTCCCCAAGGAACAGGGGCCGAGCACAGCTCATGACATGCTGCTGCCTGATGAGACTGGGGCTTGATCACTATTTCTGCCCAAGCACTAGAGCTGTGTCTGCCACTATGTTTTCAGCTGTTTGACAGCTGGTGACAAAGATGCATCCCCCCTCCTGGCATTAGATTAAATTTTCCCTGCTGTAATATACAGGCTTTTTAATTACGTGTGGCCAACTCCTGCTATGACCAGCTTGCTCTGAATGATTAGTGGTCAATGTGCTTTATCTCTGTACCCAGTTATAGCCCTGAGTCCCTGCATTGTGTCAAAGACACTGACCTTTGCTCTCTGCCCACTGAGTCCCAACAGGACTCATCTGGTGCCCATGTATGCTCAATTTCAGGCTCCTTTCTTTGCCACACTGCTCCACAGCTCCTTGTCTGTGGTTAATGAGTTAACTGTTATCAGTTTGGATCAGCAGACCCATAGTGGGGTGAGGGTCAGTGCTGACTCCAGTGAGCCCTCTTAGCCTGCCTAGCCTTGCTTTTCAGACCAGATATCATTTTCCAGGCATGTTATGGCTCACAACAAAGTCCTGGCAGCACCCAGCTGTCACGGGACAAGGGCTCAGACACATCATCTCCTGCATCCTTTTCCCTCTCCAACTGGAGTCAGCCACAAAGTGGAGAGGCCCAAGCCAGCCCCATGGGGACACCAAGCTTGGGTGGAAGCCTAGACGCCAAGGCTCTGCTTTATCTCTGCCTCAGAACAGAGCACAGCAAAAAACAGCTCTTGGGACACTGCAGTGACCCATTAAAATTAATGGGGTTAAATCATCCTGGTGTAAGTCACAAACTTCAAAAGATTTACACTAGGGATGAATCTGGAGCCATTATTTTTCCTCTTTGTGCCTTTCAGAAAGATGATCTATTTTCCAGACTGCTATGCTCAGCCAGTCTTTCTAACTAAATTAACTACCCTCTTGTCAGTCTCTTACTCCATGCTCTTGTCTACTGTCCAAGTAATTCCAACAACTGCTCACCTGCTCTGTTTTTCCCTGTGCAAAACGGCCCTCATACACTTCCCACTGGCCTAATTAATTTCCCTTTTCAGGGACAAATGAAAAAAGACAGAAAAAGCAACACCCCAGACAAAGTTTCATTAGAGAAACCAGGAGGGCTACATACCCTCAAGGAACATTTCTTCTCTACCCTTGGTTGGAACAGCAGGTAAAGGAGCAGGTAGAAGTGGAACACCTCTACCTCTCTTAAAACTACAATGCACAAAACCTGCCTGATGTATGTCACATATATTCTTCTGTAATAGGAAGCACTTATTTTAGCTAAGGAGGTGCCGGGGACCAACAAGACAGGCAGAGAAGCCTCACGTGTAAAAGATACAAGCTCCCAGCTACTCTGTCATTTGGAAGCGAGCCTTGGTCCTGAGGAGGCTCATTCAGTAACAGCGCCAGTGCAGATGGCCTTCAGCTCTTTCAGCAAAGAGCTCAGTAACCTTAAAAAGCATAAATCAAAACTGTTAAAATTGGCAGATGATTTGATAGGAAGAAATTGCCTTTTGGGGACTGCTTTTTGTCTGCCAAAATCACCCAGACGCAGAACCACATATGGATTTCTAACCTATGCAGGTTTCAGTGGTGATTACAGTAGTGATTGTGGTATGAACCATGCTAGACATATTATTCTAGGAGAACTGATGCATTAGAAGTAGACAATGAAAAGCTCAGAGTGTATTTGGTCCGTGACTTAACCCACCTCCATAGTTCCCAGGTATTCAGCTCTGCGGATTTTGGCACAGGAAAAGTGGACTTGAAGTTCAGCTCCTGAACTGGTTTCAAACTTTGCTGAAAGTCCGGAGGTGTTTGGATCTGGAATATTGACTAGTAGCTCCCAAAAGAGGCTGCTAATTTCTCAGGGTGAGGCAGCAGAGGATGGAAGGAACTAGTGTTATTTCACTTTGCTCTAAACGCACTGCAGCCATCTGTGCAGCCGCTAAACCACAGGGCCTTGAAGGAACTACAAAACAGTCTGACTGTAAAGTCAGGCACTCAGAAGCAGTCATTGCCGGGCTGACACAGCCTGCTGGTACTCCTCAAACCGCTGGAAGAAATGCTGCCTGACAGCTGCTTTCTATCCCCCGTGCTTTGGCCCCACCGCGTCCCCGCCAGCGCCTTTTACAGCCCTGCTTAGACATGTACCAACGATGCATCAAGATGAGTAACGGACTAAAAGCAAAAATACAGGGCGATCAGGAGCTCCACAAAGCTGCTTGTAAATCAGCTGAAAGCGGCGTGTTTCCATAGTCAACAATCCGTTCCGCGTCGCTCTGTTCCTGTTCCCAGCGAGCGGCGGCGCGGCCGGGATGGAGCGGAGCCGCCGCGCTCCATCTGCCGGCCGCGCCCGGCACCCGCCGGGGCCGCTCGCTCCCACGGAGGCCAGGACCATGAACTCCTCCTCGCACGGGGGCAACGTCTGTGCAGGCACCGCCCGTGAAGCGAGACCAGCCCTCTCAGTCGGGATTCACGCTGATAAAGAATACAAGCGACAGCGCCTGTGCGAGACGTGCTGGGCTGTGGCTGGCACAAAGCTGCTGTGAGAAACTCTTCCGAGTCGGGACTGCCCAAGTCGCTGCTGTCACCTGCGTGAGACACATCACCGTGCACAAAGCATGCAACAAGGCACGTTGGGTTCAGTGGGTGGGAAGCAGTCTGGGAATCAAAAGGTTTGTATTTCTGTTACAGGCAACACCACCTTCATTTCCCTTGCCCTGACAACCTTTTTTTCAATATCTCTGGACAAGCAGGGCTCCATAACAGCAAAAGCCACCAGCCTTCCAAAAGGTCTTCAGGTGAAAGGTATTTGTCTCAATATGCTTGATGATGACAGACAAAACTGTAGATACCTGAAAATACAAACCTTTACAGATACATGCAGCTGGCAATGACCTGGGACGGTGCATGCACCTACATATGCTCATGTATTTCATGACTGTAAAATACGTATTTCCAAAGGACAGGCTCGGTGACACTACCCTGCCACCAGAAGGACTTCCCGAAATCCAAATGAGAGAGCACAGAATCACTGTGTTACCCCATCAGCCACAAGTGATCCCTGCTGGGGGCTGCCTTGAGAACTAAACTCAGCTTAAGCCATGAGTAGGGAGACCAAGCAGCTCCCTTAAAGCAGATCTGCAGCCAAGAGAGAATCTGAATTCAGGACTTCTCTACCCTTTCCTCCCATTCATCCCATGAGTCCTGTCACACACAGCCCCATCCAACAAGGCTCCCACTAGGCAGAGACCCCACCCATCCAACTGCAACAGCAGGCACAGGCACCTCAAAGCTTCATCAAACAGCCTGTTCCTGCTAATTACATTGTGACAGCTAATGAGCTTTAAAAGCCTAATTCCTGACTTATTTTTCCTACATCACTTTCAGTATAATGGGGACAAAACAGATCACATCATAGTTTTTGAGGTATCAGGCAATTTAATTTCTTGCTAATCTCAGAGCAGTCATAGCCCTTTTGATGTCTCATCCATGTTTTAAAAGGATGTGGCAATCCTGACAGTTTAGAAATGTGCATGCAATTATGAATGCTAATACAATTAACAATGAAAGACTCATACTTGGATCACAAACCCAGCTCTCTTTCAACTCAAGCTCTCCTTGGAGGCTTCCAAGTAAGTGGGTCAGATAGCAGTACAAAACTCCAGATAAAGAAAACTAATGCTTAAAAGATAGAAAAGACCAACAAAATTCTTCAAAAAGCCCTGACTAGGCACTGTCAGAGAGATTAAAGACAGGAGCAGCTCCCTAGCTATTAGATGTCAGGGTCAAATTTCATGTAGGGTAACTCGTGGTTGAGTTACCCTGGGGCTGGGAAGGATTTGCATCAGTGATGAACTGCAAGTGAGTCTTACCCCTGTGCTGAGTGCAGCTTCAGGATTAGTGCCTGTACCCCCTGCACAGCACATGCACACACAGAGCATGGGATGAAAAATGCATGATGAAGTTTATGGCAAAGCTCCCACCGAGGATCAAAGCTGCCGCCCCCAGCAACACTCACTGGCCCCAGCCAGCTTCACATGCTGCCTTCTCGAATTTTCTAACATGGGAAAAGACATCAAAAGCCTTGAAAGGGGAAAAGTGCATCTCCAAGGAACTCCACCTTAAGCAGACAGGCAGTATTGAGAAGTAAGGGCGGGTTTGTCAGCACTCTGCAAACACCATGGGCACAAAAACAGTTAGTTTCCCAGAAAAGAAAAAAACCTCACTTGTCCAAATTCAGCAACAATTAGCCCAGGGACATCTCATTTGAAGCTGGCACTGCCACAGTCAGGAATGCTGGGCACTTGTGAGGACACACTAGTTGGTACAAATTTCATGAATTCATGTCCGTGGACTGAGACTGATGCCTCTTCTCAGCAGCTTTGAGGAAATTTCTGTTCCCAGACCTGGGGGACCACAGGGAGCCAGCTCAAATCAGAGCCTTGTCAGCCCACAGCTCTGCAGGCTGGGTCAGCATCTCCACTGCCGGGGGGTGTTTCCAGCTCTTCCCTCCCTTCCCAGGACACTGACCTACTGTGCAGAGTAATGAGGCACTTTGCTCAGGTGCAGCCTCTCCTGTGAGGAGGCATCCTGTAGCCAAGGTAAGCTGCTGCCCACAAGAGCTCAGCTGGGAACTGCTCTGGGTGCTCCTGGATGGTGGGAGGACATAGGAAGGGCAGATACCCCAACTGTCCCAACAGCAGCTGCACACAGCTCCAAAACCTACAGTGCTGTTGCTCAGGTTTTTCAGTTCACAATTACAAATGTATTTTCCTCTTAAGACCATTTTACAAACAGTTCATAACTCTGTGGCTTGCAAATTGCCCAGCTCTGGGTCAGATTGTTGTTTGCAATTGTAAAATATCAGAAGTCACTTGATTAAATCAGGTTAGAGAGGTCCCAGGCCCCTCTCCCCCTCCCCCAGTAGTAGTCATTCTTTCCTTTACTGTTTAAATCTTTATTCTGCACAGTTCCTGCCCCTGCAGAGTCTTCCATTTCACCCGTAAATGAAGAGTAATTTTCCTTCAGAGCAGCATTTGAAGAGCTTTGATTGGAAATTTGCCCTTGTTCCATCATTTTTCAAAAGCTTTGTGTTCCAACCTGCTCCCTGCTTCAGTTTAAATGGAGCAATGTGGATAATGGTCTTACTGCAAGGCAGGAGCTGGGCCTGGCAGGGAACAGTTCAGCCTGGCTGACAAATTCGGGAAGGGAAGGGAAGGGAAGGGAAGGGAAGGGAAGGGAAATGCAGGACAAGCAGAGGCAGTTCCTTGCCATCTAGGGAAGAGCACAGCAATGAGGCAGCAGTCCAAGGGAGCTGCAGCAGATGTGGGGTGGGATTAATCCTCCCTGGATTGGCAAGGAGGCCAAAACCTGGATTAATTCAGTGTGTCAGGCTGCACATGCAATGCCCTGGCAATACTATTTGGATGACAACAAACACCCAGATTAGGTGCTGACAACTCCCCTAACAGGATCACGCAGGAAATCTGGCCAGAAGAGCTGTCACTGACTTTCACAGCCAAAAACATGAGCAAGCCAGTGACACCTTCCACACTGAAGCCATGCCGAGCACCCTGGCACGGCCAAAGCTGAGGACGAGAAAGGTTTCCCTTTCCAAGTTGGCTCTTTGCTTAGTGGAGCAGGAGCAAGGAGAGCCTGGTGATCTGCACAGCTTCCCAGGCCTGTGGAGATGATTAAGTCTAGTACCAAGTATTAAGGAGACAATGAGATAATCTTCAATCTCTTCCATATGCTTACAAATGTCTGATCCAGGTGTGGTTCTGGAGTTGTTAGTATTGACGTCCAAGACTGCAGGTCTGCTTCTTTCCCATTCCCTCATCAAGTCTTAGATGTAATGGTATTAAATACCAAAAAATTACTATCATACAACTGATGGAAAAAGATAGGGCTTTAACACCTAATAAGAAGCTAGGTGGAAAAGTTATTTCATATCTGTTCATAGCAATATGTCACAGCTTTCCCATTGCTGCCTAGAGGAATTTCTGCTCTCCAGGACACAAGAGCCAAGAGAAAGTCAGCTTTACCAGGAGAGCATGGCAAGGGGGTGAGGCAGAGCATATCCCTAGAGAGGGCAGAACACACACACACCACCATGTCCAAAATCTATGCAAACCAAATGCATTTTTTTCCAGCTCAGCTAGTGATTTTTGCTGCACAATAAATGCATGTAAAGCATCATCTCCCCACGACGTGGCAGTAGCTGCCTGCAGAGCCAGCAACTCGGGGCCTTCCCATATGCAATCCTTGTCGTCAAGTGGAGCTGTTTATAGTGGATGCTACAAGCTGTGCAACAAATATGGCTTTGCAAGAGGGTTGGAGAGTTCTGCAAAAAACACTAAGTGCAAACCTTAAATAAGTTATCATCAGACATAGGGTTAGTGAACCATGGCTGTGGTAGAAGGACTGTACACATCTACACAAACACACACATGCACACAAGAGCAAAGTATTATTTCCTGCATCAAACAGCTCTTGACATATAATGGACTTTTGGCTAAGTTTTGTGAGAAAACCTGCCAGAAATCCCTGCTCTCTGGGGCAATGTTGAACACAGAGCATTTTGTGGAGAGGGGATGGATGTGCCTGTTAACGTCCCTGGCTGCCCTCCAGCTGAGGAAGTCCCTCTCCTGGCTTTCTGGGAATGGAAAGACACGGGGCAGGTGAAACCCTGCCTGCCCTGCTGGGAGCTGTTTGCTGTACCAGTTATTGCTGGTGAGGGATGTCACACTGAAGTGGCCTCTTCCTGGTGAAGCTATTTGTAAAACAGATGCCAGCAATGGGAGGGAGACACTGGACATCAACTCAGATTCACAGCAGCCTCATTGTAGTCTGCAAGAATGAAGGACAGGACACAGGGAAGAGCTTGTGCAAGCCTGGGATAGGAAGCTCTTCCCTCCCTACTGGTGAGTCCTTCTGCTGGCATAAAGGGTCCAGTTCATCCCCTGACACCTGGTCCCCATGAACACAGCCTTTACTGACTTAATCTTCATGCTGCTCTCCTCACCAGTGCTCCCTGCAGTGGCAGTCACAAGGTCAGTCCTCTCCCCACCCTCCTCTTGGGGAACATTAGCCCACCCACAGCTCAGGCTGATGAGCTGTGCCCATGTACTGTGGCCCTACACTGCTGGATCTGCTGGGAGACCAAGTGAGTGATGACAACACTGACAAGAACTGCTGGATTGAGGGGACAAGAAAAAAAGGCAGTAGAAGAGATGAGGTGTTCATCAAGGGGGAGGGGGGCACAAGAACAGCAGATGAGTCCCGTTAGGTATCACAACATTTACCTTCAAGCAGTTCAATAAATGTTACAGACCTTGGATACATGAGCCATTTTCAGCCAGCAAGGTTCAGAGGACCTATGGACAATCCACTGCTCGCTAGGCTTGGGAAGCAGTGACATGCAGGCAGCAACACCACTCCCTTGCCCAGATGTCCCAGCTCTTGTCAGTCTCAGATTGAGGTTGCTCATTCATGCTGTGGCACCCTGTTCTGCTTTTAGAGCTAAGGAGGCTTTTGGGAATCCATCCCTAGATCAGTGGACTGTGGAGTCTGGGCTGTGCAGTGAAGGGACTGCTCTGCCTTCAGCAGAAACTTCCAGCCCAGCACAATTCTCTTTCCAGCTCCCATGTAACCTGTCCCTCAGGCAGAGGGTGTGAAGGGACACGTGCTGGGCTTACTTTCCCATCTCCTTCCACCTCACATGAGGAGGCATGAATGAGGACTGAACTGGATTGAGACAAAATCTGAGTGGGGTCAGTCCTATATGTTCGCCTCTGGTTTGTGGAGGAGAACAGAGTCCTGCCCAAAAAGCTGCCACAAACCAAAACTTGGCCAGTGCATGGCAGCCGGAGCCCAGGCAGGAGACAAAGCTGCTCTCCGTGGCACAGGCAGCCTGGCAGTTCTTGGTGGGCAAGGATCAGCTTTCCCCACACAGTACCTGCAGCAGTGGGAGCTGCTCAAATGCAACTGTGCTCGCAGGCAGCCTGGTGCTAACTTGCCTCTGCCTCTCATGTGGCTTGGATGGCATTTCCTCAGCACTGCCAAGCCATGAGCCCTCGTCTTTCTGGGACACGCGAGCATCTGCTGGCAGGGCTGGCAGGGCCCTGTGCTGGGGTTAGGGAGGCTCCTGTGCTGGGGGTGAGCTGCAGGGTGAGCAGGGTGGGGGGCTCAGGAAAGTGGGACGGGCTCCTCTCCAGCTGCCCCCAGCAGGGCTGTTCTCTTGTGATAAGAACCGTCCCTCAGCTCAGCTCTGCTGCAGGAAGTTTGTGCCTGTCACCCCATTTCCCACCTCCCTCCCCCCTCTCTCTGCAGGCTGAGGAGGTCGCAGCCCTGGAATGTGCAGAGGAAGAAGGGACACAGGGGCAGGCTGCCTCTGCCACCCTCTCCCTAGCCGGCCCCCAATGCCTGCGGCAGGACCCTGCAGCAATGTGTTTACAGAGAGCAAAGCCTAAGAGCAGCTCTGGGGGCTTGGTTGCTTTCTGAGCACAAGCCTGCAGTAGGCTGTTTGTGGACAAACAAGCCATCTTCATTATAAATCCTTTATTTATTCCATTCCATTTCCCCACCCTTCTGCCAGAGAGTTTGTCCCTGGCACTGTGCTGGGCAGTACAAACAGCTGATTCAACATCCAGCAACAGAGAAGAGGTGGGAGCCTCGGAGCTGCCTGTGCTTGACACAGGACTCGACTGGCAAAAATAACTTCACTTCGAGAGCTCCTCTGCAAGCACATCTCCCCACAAAGTGGATCCTCTGCATCCCCTGTTGCTCCCTCCTCTTCTCTCCATGCTGAAGAGCAACAAATTAACATTTCCATTCTTTCTCATAGGGGTCGAATGAGAGGAGGGAGAATGGGTTGAATGAGAGGAGGGAGAATCTTTCTCAGCTGTCAAGTCAGCACTTTTCAATGCCTCTGTGAGTTCCACACAGGCAGGTTCAAACCCTTCCTCCAGGTCAAAGCAGCAGAACCCACCCAGTGCAGCAGCAGAAGCAGGGTGCACAGTGGTATGAAGTTGAGTAATAAATTGCCCCACCTCATACCTCCATAAACTGCCTAGGACTGATGTATCCCCAGGGTAACTGAGCTGATATCAACAGCATTATCACACATGGTGTCTGCCCAGCCATGTTACACAATCCCTAAGAGGATGCTCACTGTGCCAAACACCACATCTGCCCTTGCAGCAAGAACCAGAGTTTGTTGCAGGATCTTCCCCAAGTGCTGGACTTTGCTGGCAACCTGTGGGGAGGTGGTTCCCAGCCTCTCCCTCATTGCAGTTGAAGGAAAGTCGTTGCAGCAGAGCACAGGGAGAACTTCAGGTGATTGCTGGGTTTGGGAAGCCATTTGCAAGCCAGAATTATTACTTTCCTATTATTTTCTATTACTATTTCCCCAATTCAACCAGCCAGGGCTGGGTGAAGCTGTTGGTATCATGCAAGCCCACCACAACCAGAGTGTTAGTGCTACCCATTAATTGACATTTATCCTTCCCACGTTGCTGTTTGACCCAAGAGATGTCAACGGCCTCAAGGCCAAAGAGAGGAGAGCACAACAGAAGAGATTTCTTCTGTAAATAATCTTGCACCAAATGTATTCATGTTCTACAGGTCACAGGAAAAACCTCTATCCGGAGAAAAATGGCTCTAAAGGTTCTGTGAAGCTCCAAAGATGCTGTCTTTCCTTGCCTTACCTTTCCTTTAGGTGTCCAAACACTATGATATCACTTAGTGTTCCCACACTCCTAAGGATCAAGGTCCACAGCATTAACACTTCTACACCCAAGTGGGGTGGAGTTGTGTGCTGTGACTCCTTCTCCCCTCACACAGCATCCAGAATCAGGGACTTGGCATAAGCAATTCCCTAAATGTGGTTGCAGTAGTTACCTGAGGTTTTGCTCCTATCCCAGCACAACCAGAAGTAACCCACATTTTAATCCTCTGCCTGAAGCAACAGGGAAGGAAGAGAAAAATATCCATTTCTGCAGCCAGGAGCACACTCACTCAGCTACAGGCACACATTTTCTCCACTTCCTTCTTTTTAAGTGATTCTTCCAATGGTGCAACCTTTGAGCTGACACAGAGTGGGTATCTGAGTTTTAGTTCTTGATAAAAATCAAATAAATAAAAAGCAATAAGAGTAGGTTTTGCAGTGTCAAATTCAGCTCTCCAGAGGCAAAGGACCAACTCAGATTCCCAGTGCTTTTGGTCTTCCCCTCACTCCTCCCAGTCTCATCTCCATCTCCCAATGCCTCTATGAAGCCTCCACTATTTCAGTGTGTCCCCCAGCAAAAAGCAATTATTGATAGCACATCAGCCCTAATGGCCAACCCTAGGGGGGGCCTGCATCTCTGCTGCACAAACACAAACATGTTTCTGCCCCAAACTTGCAACTGGAATTGCCAGACAGGGCAGAGGCGAGGGAGTGAAAAGCCCAAACTGAAGAAGGACAGTGTTGGCAGCAAGCTCAGCTGTGAGCCCCTATCTTCCTTGGATTAATGGGATTAGAGGTGGAAGTGAAGTGATGGTCCTGGAAGGACTGCCTGGAGCAGAAGGTGGACTGGCACAGTGGAAGGAAGCCCAGAGCTGAACCACAGGCCATTGGAAGGTCACTGGAAGGTGTCTAGTGTCCAAAGATCCAAAGGTCTTGGCTCGGCTGCTTTACAGCTGTTAGGGCTGGCTACAGTTTGGCTGGTTTTAATCTGCAGTTTCTTCCCTCAACCCAGTCAGGATGGAAGAGAGTAAGGATGTGAAGCAACAGGACCACGGCATGCTCCCCACGAGCTGCTGGGACTTTGGCACCAGAGGGGGCCTGGGCCAGGTACCACTTTCACACCGCTGTCCCTCAAACACAAGTCCTGCCCCTGTTCCCACCAGCTGGAGTCTGGCTGGCTCAGTCTGGCTGTCTCATGTTTGATCTCCAGGATCACAGAGGAGCCGTAGACTAGGAGGGACAGAGAATGGATCCTCTTTGCCATCTGTCTGAAGGAGCAATGCAGCCTTGACTCTTAGACAAAGTCTGCAGGTGATTCCTCACTTACAGCGGCCCAGGTGACTTTTGCCCTGCTATGCATCCACTGATTCCTTAAAGTCTTGTCCCGAGTCCCACTGGCAATCAGAGCAGACCTTGCCACAGGCAGCAGCAGCACAGGGGAAATACATACAAAGTCCAGTCCTTTTTATTAGTGTTTCTGAAAGGGGAGAGTTACTGCAAGAATCCTGTACTGAATCCAAGAAATCACAGCTCTCTGCTTCTTATTTCCACCTCTGCAACCTTAGATCAAGTGGCATTTGGAAACGAACAGAACAGGGCTGAAGGTCCTTGCAACCTGTAAAGCCCAACCAAGAAACCCATCTCCAAATGCTGGCAATGGCTGCCCCAGCTCTAATGATCCCCTTGGAGGCTCTTCTGCCTCTCAGCTAAGCAGAGTAATACTGCATTACATTTATTCAGACCATATGTAATACACACAAGAGCCCATAAAAGCTTAAACAGCACAATAAACATTTGGAAAAGCACAGTGACCAGATTTATGGGTTTGGATACCTGCCAGCATGACCCACCAGAATCAGATCCTTAAGTTTTTGTCTAAGTCCAAGACATACACACAACACAAACACAAATGTGCTGTTATCCTTGGAAAAAAGATAAACAGCCCCCAAAGCCCATCCCCAGCACTGGAACATGATGGCCTTTCACTGTGTCTGATTGGATTTCGTTTAAATCAAAGCCATAAAGAAGGTCTTGGCGAGGAGAAATAAATGTAGCACGACAAAACTTCACCCCAGAGCACACTGTAAAACTGACAAAGAGGGAAAGGCAAAAAGATTTAGGCACTTAATTTCCACTGAAGGGGAGATGAGTCCTGCTGTAGAAAAAGAGCTGCGCTTTGCCAATTCCAAGAAACTTTTGTACAAATTTTCCTCCACAGGGATGATGTGATACCTCCTGTGCCACCTACCAGTTTGGGGGAAGGGGGTGATGGCTCAGCAGAACAGAAGATGTGTGAAATGATGACAGATCCCAGGGCGTGCAAAACATTTCTACCCAAGGAACTGCAAAAACCTTGAGCTTTGAGCACAAATGACTTTAGGATAGATAGTGGGAGAGCAAGGCACCAGTGGGATGTAGAAGTTTCTCTATTTACCAAGCTTAAGAACAGATAAAAGGGTTCAGGTTTCCTGTCTTCTTCTTGGGCACTTTATGGCAGTGGGGTTTTTTAAATCTTTTACATTTAATAACATCTATGGCTAAACACAGTATTTTGAATACCTACAGCCCCTTCCAGTTCACAAAGATACTTCACAAGCAGGATTTAGCACAGTCGTGAGCATCCAGTGCTCAAGACAGAAACGAGCAGTCCTGGCTCCATGTTCTGTGCCCTTGTCCAGGGCAGAACCCCATCCCCAGACTTAAAGCAAAAGGAAAGAGATAAAAGAACAGCACAAGATACTGCTTTTGAGAAACCTGCCTCATTTGTTATGATAAAGGAGAGCATTACAGATTAGCTGGCAATACATGGAAGGAGTTGCCCACCTCCCACACATAATTTCCCACAAAATGTTTTTACAAGTTTAAGATGAGCTGCTACGTAAAGTTATACAAAAGAAAGACTAAAACTTGATGACAGATTTACTCACATAAGGCTCAGGATGTGATGATGCCCTCGCTGTTAAAGGACCAGCTCAGACGCACTGCTCTGCTTTGCTCATTAAACTGCAGAAAAAGGCTGTTTGTGTTTATCTGCTGCTCTGGGAGGTGGGTTGTGCACTGAGAACAAAAGCCACATGCAAGGGCACATTCTCTCACCCACTGGCACGGGCACACTCAGGGACAGCTTTGCTTAGGACAAGGTTTATCTGCAGCACCAGTGGCCACAGAGGACAGAACAGGGGGGCTCTGGTCGGAATGCTGCAGGGTGCCAGCTGCTAGGAAGGCCACACGTTTGGTGACCACAGAATTATTGAGAAGGCACAGAGTAGTAAAGGGTCCTGTGGGAGGAAAAAGATGTGTTGAAGCAAGGGCCACATGGTGTGGGTAAACGGAGTACGTGACAAGGGAATGTCTTAGTAGCTCCAGGGAGGGAGGACCAGCAGTTAAAGGTCTGTGCAAGGTGGCTGTGCTCATGCTGGCCCACAGGACAACTCGCAAAAGAGGAAGGGACGGGAAACACAGGACTGGCAGGGAGAAAATAAAGCCAGGGGAAGAGCAATGCACTGTTAACACATCCCTCTTCCACCCCCTTGGGAAGGAAAGCTCTGCTCAAGCTCCAAAGCACATGTCTGCCTGAGAGCTTGAACAGCCCCAGCCAAACCCCCTTGCACAAACAGGGGCTGGGGGTACCTCCACCACAAACTGCCATCAGCAAGGACTCAGGAAGGGACACAAAGGACAAACTGGAGTAGGCAGCTGAAGTGGAGAGCAGAGGACACCAAGGGACACCAAGGGCTGGTTCTGGACAAGGACTTGCAGATGGAATAATCTAGCCAAGCGTCAGAGCAAGCCAAGCCTGCAGCCTTACACAGACTGGTTTCAAACGAAGTGTAGGCTCCTGAGCAATTTATCTTCCACAGCAGATTGTGCTCCCAGTTCTTACAGAGATTTGCTTGAGGAAGAAGAGGGAGATGCAGGTAACCATCAGCCCTCCTGCCTTCCTCCATGTTCACACGATCTTTTCCAGAACTGCCACAGGGCAGCTGGGCACAAACGTGGGTTCTTCTTCCATATCACAGCTACAGCCCACCCTGCCCTCCGTGCTGTCCTGGCATATGAAGAAGTGTTGACTGGTTGTTGTGTCACTTCTGCACAGGTATCTGCTGTTCATTTCAGGGGAGGCAGTTCAGATCAGGCAATTCACCACAGTTTGGGGAAGAAGACAACAGGGTGAGATCCATCGTGAGCTAAAGATCCCCCTACACAGTGTGTGTTTTTTTAGAAGACTTTGAGACCGATGGTTGAAGCAGAGAATTCAAGGGCATCCTGAAGACTAGTCCCCCTGTAACTCAGGGCAAACTAGTTCAACATTCCTTTAGCACATTTTCCTCAAATACAGAATATTGCAAGAATTGACATTGACGCTGACTCATTCCTGTAGATCCTGAAGTTATATATCAGCAAGTCAAACTGCTGGCATGCTAGGAGTGTTTGCAGAGGCAAATGGCAGAAAGTATGCCCAGAGTTACAACATAAGGCTAAAATCCAGACCTTCTGGCTCCTGTTCTATCCTTGGTGACCTTTCAAAACCATTTTCATACTTTTGCTTCCCTGGTTCTAAAATAAAACCTGTATTTCACAGTCTAGCTGAGAGGGTTCATATTCGGGCCATACCTCGAGGTGTACAGTGAGATAAGTCTGTAGAAGGGCAATGCAGTACTATCGCCATTGCTAATACTGGATGACTTACATGACGCTTTCTTTTCAGTATTATTATTAGGAACAATCCCTGGGAAGATTTTGGTTTCACTAAAAAAAGAAATAAGATAGATTATAGACAGCTAGGGACAAAAATAATCTGTTCCCATGTGGTTTGTGCTATTTAAAGGGACATAATACCTATTCTTGAAAAGACCAGTTTCAGAAGACAAACAACTGACAACTGCCAGCATAAAGAAATTTGGAGAAACAGACTTAATACCATTTTCCAGAAGCTTTAGCTGTGACCCACAGTACAGCAGCAAGCGGGTGGAAGTATGCCCTGTGCGACAGAGCCCAGCCATCTCTTCTGTCAGAACACAAGCAGGGAGTAGTTTTTCTAACCAAATTTTAGAGGAGGATCTTGGTTTCAAGCCAGGAGGTTGAAGGGTGAACAGAGCAGCAAAGGGCTTAGTGCATAGGGAGAGTATTTTGTGCCACATTCCCACATTTCTGTTCACTGTCCCAGCTACAGCCAGGTGGGAAAAAAAGCGATGCTGTCTGTTCAGCCTGATTTCCAATTCCATATAATGGGCTGAGTTCTCTACGGCTGAAGTATCTGGTTGTTGGACAGAAGCCACTGAGCTAACAACATCTGTGCCTCACAATGAACAACAGTTGGAGGCACCAAGAAACTGGCAGAGAATGGGGATTTGCCCCAGACAGCAGAAGATAAAGTAAGAAAGTCTTATTCCTCCTGCATTCCTTCTGCATCCTCCATGGCCATCTGCTGGGGACAGCTGTCTGCTGAAGTCCAGGTGTGCAAGGATGGGCTGAGGTGAGCACGGGGCTGGAGCTGAAGAATGTGAGTGGACTGATCAGGGGGACACAGCTGTGAGTACACGGGAAACAGGGCATGATCACATTTGGTTTGGACATGTCCTGACCCTTATGCAACTGCTGTGAAGCATTGATCTTGTCCTGGTCTACAACCTGGAGATAATTTAGAGATGTCCACAAAGTGGAAAATCCCAAGCCACAGACTCTAGAGTTTGTTTATGTGTGGTAATATCTTTGTGTTTTGCTCTGGGACCAGCTAAAACTCCAGCAAAAACTTTGGTAAAGACATAAGGACACATTCAATTAGTGCTGGTGCTGCCCACACAGTTTCTGTCACTAACAATCAGTGGGAAATCATCAAGAGATGTCTCAGACACAGCATTCAGAGGGAGATGCTGAGCACATCATCCACTGCTGTCTCATTTTTTCTGAACACTTAAAACAAAACATTGGGGCAGCTACAGAGAGAACAAGGCTGAGCATAGAAAAGTAAACTTACTTTTCTTTGTCTCTAATATTAATAGGCATATTATGTAATTTCCTTGGCTTACTGATCCAGCAACTCTAGTTACAAGACAGGATGGGATTTCCTTGAGGTCATTCCCCCAAAATGTGTCAGTTGTTATTTTCCTGGCTCACCCACAAACAGAACGGTTTGCTCTTCTGAAATACTAATGTCCAACTGTTGAAAGGTTTTGCCAATCAAAACACTGTGGCCTTACCCCATTTTAATAATCTAAGGCATCAATCTCCCCTTTAGTATATGTTTGATGTGTACTGCACCCTGCTGAAATATCCCCTCCAGACCTCCCTGAGCTCAGGCTCTGATTGAAGAGGGATGCCATGCATCAGGCCTGCAGCTTTCTCTCTGAAATGTTTAGCAGGGGATGGTGGTAAAATGTATTTATTTTCATGTATTGAGGAAAGACCATATATTCCAGCCTCTTTTTTCTTTTCCATCACTCAGAGATGGGCCTGAGGCCAAAACGGTGCTGCTAAGCTTGTTTTCTATTTAAAACCTTCATTTTTATTAATAACCCTTTACAGCCTACACACCAGCACTGCGGGAGTTGCATTTCCGTGTTATGTCATCGTGGACCGTTATGTATTTAATTCCTGTACCCACAAACCCATATGGACATCATTAAACACGCACCATACAGCATTAAAACTGTGTTCCATAAAGTGTGATTTAGAAAAAAAAAAAAAAAGAGCTATGAAGTGGGGATTTCTTTTTTTTTTCCTAAGGTCATGGGAAAATGGAGAAGTAGGGGAGAGAGAAAAGGTTCAGCAGTGCTGCAGGTTAGCTCACAGCTCTCCATGCCTGCAGACTGAAAACCCAGCCTGCCTTATCCACCACAGAAGATTAATTACCCAGGAACTCCAGGCTGGTGATGATGAATTTCTGTTTGGCAGACCACAGAGACAACTTCTACAAAAATTACAGATTACAAAACAGCAAAAAACCTTGGTGATTTTATTTCTGCCAAGTTAGTTTTCCATGACTTCTCCTATTCTCCCTAAGAGTTGCCTTTAGAGTTGCCTTTAGAGTTGCCCCCATATTGCTGAGGGCCAGTTATCAGGGCCACCAACACGTATGAGGGCGGCACAGGGTTTGCTCCCAGCTTCTGTTCCAGCCCCAGACTGGCTCATCCTGGCTGTACTCTATGCAAACAGCTAATCCAGCAATGAGGCAACTTGTGTACCTTCTGTCATCCCTCTGTTATCTCATATGTGGTACTGGGCATGAAAAGATATGGGGAAGGGAGAAAGTGATAGAAGTAGTACATCAGAGAGCAAATAAACCAATAAACAGAGTACCAGTGGGACAAATAGAAGTAAGTGTAGCAATGCTGGGGGAAACAGCACAGAACATATTAAGAAGAAAACAATATCCAAGGGATGTAAGGGTAATGAAAAAAACCAAACCAACAGAGAGCTAAAATTTATACAAGAAAAGATATGCCTACATGAATGAGGCAGAGAAGCTGATGCAGTCAGGGATAAAGCAGTCAGGTAAGAAAACAAAAAGAAAGCAAGAGATAAGAACAAAGCACAATGTAAAAATGTCCTGTAAAAGATTTAGGTACATATGTAGAATAGAGACAATAAGAAATTGCCTACACCACACACTAGACACCTTCCAATGACCTAGTCCATTATACCGGAATGAGATCTGCCAAGCCCTGTTTGATGGATGAATTCCCTCTGATCACGGAGCAAGTGCTGGCTGAAGTGAACAGACCGCAATGAAAATGGTATCTGACAGGATTTTACAGCGAGCACAGCCAAACAAGGGTGTTCTGCATAGCCTTGTGCTTATTGCTTTCTCTCAGAGTGGCTTCATTCCCTTACGGAGGCTATATTGACGCTTCATTGATTTTACAGCAATTAAAAGGCCCCCTCAAAGACACAGATGAAGATACATATCTAATTGCTTCCATTGCTTGCCCTTTTTAGTTGGGTTTTGGCATTTTTTAAATGAAAAGGTTGTAAAAATAAACGCATAAAAAGAGCATCCAGGGCACACACAAATTATTTGCTATATCAAACCTTTAAATGATCAGGCCAGTTAAGCCTTTCTGCTGTTTTGTGATATGTGTGTTTAGGAGTCTCCGAGAGTAGATGTTACCTACCCTCACCTCTTGAAAACTGGTGACTTACTTACTCTAGTTAAAATTGTTGTGTTGGCCTCAAAGCCTGTGTGCACATACTCCATACCTGCCTATCTCCAGGCAAGAAAGAAGAATTAACATGATTTGCAGAGGGGGGCTACTGATGAATGAACCTCCTTTGTATCCCAACCCTCTCCAGTTTTTCATTCCCATCAGACAAACATACACATGCATACAGACACAAATAACCCTGGGTGCACGTGTGCTCCTGTTGAAACCAATACAGTTACTCACTGTGTAGAAAATTACCCACGTGCATTAGTGTCTGGGGGAGGAGGAGGCCGCTCTGGGGATGAGGCTGACAGCAAGTTTAATGTTATCTAGCTGCATTACTCTTGAGGTGAAATGTTTTTGACATGTGTCTCTGTTGGGCTGTGTCCCACTTCATTCAAAACCAGGAATTTACTTTGATGTTTTGAAAATAAAGCCTTAAAAGAAGAAACAGACGTGACTGACAAAACTTTTTCAGGAAACTTGCAAAGGACCCTTAGAGCCGTAAGCTGTTGAATGGGTTTAGTTTTGTCTATTTTGGGTAAGTCCTCTCTTAAACTGATCATCATATATTCTACTTACATGGTTCCATGGCATGTGAGAATATCTGAGCTGAATGAATCTGAAGTAGAGATAAGACTGGAGATTTTCTGAGCATATAGTAGGATAGACAAAATCATGTCAGAAAGCAACATTTGTTTGTTAAAGCCCAAAATTCTCTGTTTGCTGATATTAATTCAATCTTCTCCCAAACACTGCTTATCCTGCCAGAGATCAGGATGTATTGGGCAATAAACCAGGGCTCAGTAGTTTATATGCCTGTCCACAAAAAAATTAAATATAAACCACTTGTAACTTTCTGATTTACGAGGATGCTGAATGATTGAGCCAAGACCGTATTAACCAAAACAAAAACAAAAACAAAAGGTGCCTTAAGAGAAACTAAGCAAATAGAAAAGAAGAAAAGAGTACTAATTATATAAATCACTGGAGACCGGCCTTCCATAAGAAAAGGGGGAAAAGGATTACTCTTATGATGCCTATTTCATCCCTTGCCTAACAATCCAAAAGCACATAACTTTCAAAGAACTGCATTTTTTCCACAGGCTGGAAGCACCACAAAGCATCCTTCATCAGCCTGGCCTTTTGGCTGTTCTCCTTCCCCAAATGCAAATGCTACATCTGGAAAAAGCAGTAATCCTCTCTCTCCTGCCTGAAAGCCTCCTTTTATCTCCATTCTCCTCAGAACCCTAACTTCTTGCAACTACTCACTCTGACATACTATTTTATTGAAGGGATTCAAGGCTTTCTGCTCATCTGCTGAACGTCTACCTCTTATTAAAACCCCAGCTCACCTTTCTTGCTAGCACGGGCCAGCCTGCCCTCCCTCAGCCAAGCATCTGCAACACAACCCCTCCTGACCACTCAGATGAGCATGAGCACGGTAACAATGAACATTAACAGAAGCTTATTTATCAGGGCTGGCAAGAAAAGCATCTCATTAGCTGGGATGGCCTGTGCAGCTCGGCCGGGCTCCTCGTCCCCCAGGGGATGACACTGATGCATCAGGAGCATTACTGACAGTGCTCCTCTGCTCACAATGCCCTGCCTTGTGCATTGAGAGGTGGCAAACAATAAGAGAGCTTTCCACTGAGCTCTTGCTGCAAGAATTTACAGCTGTTTGCAGCGTTTCTGCAGTACCCTGGCCCTTAGCTTCACTGCAGAGATATGTGTGGAGGTGAAGGAACTAAGCTAGACCCAGCAAGATGCCTCAGCACCCAGGTCAGCAGCTGCGGGGACTGCAGAGGTTATGTGCAAGCTGAAGAACCTCGTCATTGGGACTACAGAAAGTGTTCAGTTCTCTTACTCACATGCCACCCAAATTTAGGAGCTGTGTTGCTAAAATGTCCCATCTTGTAAGAAGAATGTAGAACAATGGCAAGATATACTGGTTCCCACTACAAGAGTAAAAAGCTGCCCCAGTTACATCTTATTTTGCATTTGCCCTTATTTTTAGGGGTTGGTGACAGCCTTACACCCCACTTTCAGCTCCTGTGTTCTGAATAGCTGAAATAATTCTGCTCACTTGGGGTGAAAATTCACGGCACCACTGCCAGCGTCACAGTGCTGCGGCTGGGCTTTTTCACAGCGAAACCCTTACTGCTCCTCTTTTACCTCCCAAATATTCTCAATGCCCCAACCAAGGGTTGCAGCAGGGCTTACACTTTAATGCATTCATGAGTTCTTTTCTGCTTGCCAGATGCTGGCACAGGAGAAAGGGATCGTGCACATGGCCGATGCTCCCCCAGAGCTGCCTGCTGGAAGAGCTGAGGAATTATGTAGGCAGTACCAGACACACCACAGGACTGCCAGAGGCAGATCAAGTCCCAGCCCAGAGATCTGGGCACCACTGCAGACGGGGTCACCTGCAAAGCTGTCTGCCAGATGTCTCTGTATATGTCCACCCCACAACCATCCTGCTGCTCAGTAGGGCCAATGAAAACGATTTGATTTCAGGGATTTGGGGCCACATTTCAACAGGAACTGAGAGGTTCATTTTCGGTTAAATGTTTTCACATTTAACCAAAATGAAGAAGAAAAGGAAAAGAAAGCTCCTCTTTTTGTCAGATTTAAAGGATAATCCACATCTCCACAAAATAGTGCATTTTGAAATAAGATTAATTTAATTTTAGCATCCTCAGGAACTATGCAGCTTCCCTAGCAAGAGAGGACGATGTTGGTGAGGTTCTAATCCTTTGGAAAAGGGTCAGCAATCTATCTGTCCAATGGGGAGCAGCAGAGACAGCAGCATTGCTAATTCACTAGTGCACCAGGAGAGCTTCAAGCCTCTGATGAACACTGTCTCTGGCATGTGTCACTCACACTTCACTCCTGGCACATTTGGACGGGAAAGGAGAAGGTTTATCTTTTAGATGTGGTGCCCTAGCCATTCTAATCCTACAGTTGTTGCCATGGTTGACTTCTCATGAAGCAAAATAGGCTTTTTTGGTCTCCAACATTCAACATTTTCTTCTTCTTTCATATTTTCAAGCATTAGCTATCTCAGGTTACTGGTGATTTTTTTGTGGTGGTTCCCAAATGAGCCTGAACTGCTCTGATTTTTCAAACCCACAAGACTGTAACTGAAAGCAAATGTAATCAGACATATACAGTGTTCTGAGATTCACCACAGTGCACTGCAGTCAGCATTACTGGAGTGGCTACTAAAACTCCTTGGAGCTGGGAAGCAAATACAGCTTGCAAGAATCCAGCAAATAACCAGCATTTATTAGATTGTACTAAAGTACTGCAAAGCCACGGTCAATCCTCTATTCACTATGTATCCAAGATCTGTTTAAATGAACATCTTCCTGAGCTTAGGCCAATTGCTTTAAGAGATGAACAAGGAAACAAGGAAAGAATTCCGCTTCTAACACAGCAAATTCTGCAATCCTTACATCACTGTGAATCTCAAATTGTCCATTACTGTCAGCAGGGTCATTCCAATCAAACTCTGGCATAACCGGAAAAAGAAAGAGGCCCAAAAACAAAGAGTATCTTTGAACCCAGACACACAGCTCTAGCTGGAGATAAGCAGTAGCAAATCCCTTCCATAAAACTCCCAAACAAGATGCAATCATTAAAAGAGGGGGTGATGGTGTGATGGAAGGCGGGGGAAGGTCAATTGAATTCCCACTGCCTCTTGAGTCTGCACTTAAAAGCAGGTCTAGGGTTATCTGTGAAATTTCAATTAAATCAAAAGCTTTGATAACATGATAAGTCATTCCAGAGTTTGGAGTCAAAACACGTTGTTATTTGATCCTCTGCTTGTGTTTCTGGGAACAGCACGCATGAAAGACAGTCAGCAGCAGACCAGTCAGGAAGATGGAAAGGGTGGAAATGAATCTACTAATAGACCACTGTGTCTCCTTCAGCCAGAGCCACTTGAGGTCTGGTATTTTTTTATATATACAGAGTCCTAAAGGTACTCCATTCCTCAAGAGACAGAAGACAGAGCAAAAGAGATCACCTTGGACATGTGCAGCACTCCAGGGGATGGCTCCCTACTGCCACAAAAGTTGGTTTTCTTTTCCCAGGCTTGCTATAAACAGGATTTTTACCTGCAATAGCATTGGGAGCTGAATGCAAATCTCTGTGGCAGACACATAACACTGAGCGCCGTGTATGTAATGGAATGGATTTCTAGCACAAACTCTTTGGTGGCCCAAGATGAACAGGTAAAGACAGGTACACTGAAAAATAATAATATGATTCAACCAAACTGGAACAAAATCCTAGTTTTCATCTCAACAAAATGCAGGAGAGGCAGCAGCTCTCCACAGAGACATGACTTGCTTTACCTGTTGTTCAGCACCCTTTGATTGCTAAGGCTTCCTCCTCTCTCTTCAGAGGCAACTTCTGGATGCAAAGGGCAGTGCTAGAGACTCTCAAATTCCTGTTTACTGAGGAACATCACCTCTACTTACCAGTGTTTAGACAGCAATGCTTCACCTTAAATAAATGTGAGATTTCAACCCCACCTGGCCCATGGTGGTCCACAGCATTAAAATACACTGTAAGCAATTCCTTCCCTTGTCACATATATACAGCCTGATAAAACCCTATCAAGCGTAATGGGATGCCTCACCTTGCCCCCAAACAGTTCAAAATCACACACAGGGTCACACTAGGCATGTGTACATGAGGAAAACACTCCTTTTTATAACCAGTGAGGCTACTGATCCTCAACAGTGCTAAAAACAAAGGGACCCTCCAGACAAGCAATGCCAAAATTACACAGCAATCAACAACAGGAAGAGCAGACCACTGAAAAATCCCATCTGACCCCAGGCACCACTGGGGGATAACTGACCACCCTGGCAGCAATCACCCCACTGAGCATGTCTGTCCCCAGCGCCCTGCTCTTCGGAGTGAAAGATCTCCATTAAGCAATAGTGCGGCCATATTATAGACAGAGCAATGACAGGCTGTGTTCTTCTCTGTGATAATATCATATCTGCAACGTAAGCTGCCTACTCTTGCTTTCCAGAGATGTGACACACAGAGGACAAGACAGGCTATACTCAACTCTGTCATAGAGCTGAGTAGTGAATAGTTAGTGAATAGAAAACTCCACCCCAGCTCCTCCTGCCTGGCAGGTGGTGAGTCAATGGTAACAGTGTGCAATTAACCTGCCAGCAGGGGCTCACCAAAGCGAGAAACCAGATAAGAAAAAGAAGTCCCCTCCCTCATCCTCTGCTCACTTCCAGGCTTATCCACAAAGAACATCAGGACCAGACACTTCTCTTCTGCATGGGGATAAAGATCTCTTTGATGTCTCTGAGCATGGGCAATTCAACCCCTTGGGCTGCAAACCAAGCATCACCTGCCTTTAAACAGAGAACTCCAGAAGATCCCATGGCATTGAGCCAAACTTCTCTAGAAGAGTGTGCTCAAGGATAACTGGTACCTCAAATCCCTCACAACAAGCTTGATAATCTCTGAATCCAGTTATTTTGGTTCTGATCCAATACTGCCTCATTAGGCCAGGTTTCCCCCACTGCCATAAACTAATACATTGACTGTTTTGACTTTCTAACTGGTTTTGCATCTAGGAGCTCCAGCAGAACAAGCTTTCCTGACAGATTTTGGAAGTAATGTTTCTTCCAACATTGAGTGATGATTTTTTAAAACAAGTTATTTTTGTAACTGGTCAATTCTGACACTGTATTATGGAAAGAATGGGGTTTCCTTATCAGAATCAAATCCTCTTAGCAAATCTCTGAAACCAAAACTCTGCAATCATCTGCAGGTAGAGCCAGGAGATGCAAGAGGCCTTTCCAACATCACAAAATAAATCAATGAGACAGTAAGGAGCAGATTTACCAGTGCATTAACCACTCAACTTCTCAACACAGAAGAAATTTTATGGTTTAAGTTAAAAAGTAAGCAAACTATTACTTTCTATTCTACAAAATAGGCATTGGCAAATCATCAGCAGTGATTGCTCCTTCAGGATAGGAGAAAAATTACTGGACAGGAAAAAAGCTCTTGAACCAACAGGTTTGGCATTTCGTTTTTCTAAAGGCAACATCTCTGCATGTCAAAACACCTCTCAGTCACTACTCTTCTAAAGTGAAAGAAAAAAAAATTGTTTTGAATTTGTGCTCATAAACAGCGAACTTCAACTAGCACTGACACTCTCTTGCGTTTCGCCCCATCAAGGCAGTGTCCAGTGTCACTGCTGAAGCTGCTGGGTTGTTGGCAGAGTTCTAATCTCATTCTCCTACTGATGAATTTCAAGTAAGTCTGTTTATTCTTAAACAGATCCATCCTGTGCCCATGACAGCATCCCACTTTTAAACTCTGCAGCCTGCTTATAACCAATCCAGGCAAAAGCTATTTCTGTACACTTGGCTGCCAGTGCTGAGTGTCAGTACATTAAACTGTCTTTGCTCCTCTCAGCTCTGTGTCCTTTCACAGTCAGGCCTAAAAGCATGAGCCAACCCGAATGTGATACCCAAGGCAAGGGATAAAAGCTCAAGTTGCTCCAGCTGCCATTATTCTATAGGGGTTTTTTTCTGGTTCCTGAACCTATTTCATTTAGCATGCTTTCTGTTGTCCCCCATGTTTGTTGTTTGATATTTATCTACATGTAATTTCTTTTTTCATTTCCTGAAAGAGTAGCAAAAAAAATTCCAATCTTTTCACAGGAAGGCTGAGTTATTTGCTGGTATCACCAATGCTGCAGCCAGTAGCAAATTTCAATACCTTCCATTTGATACTCCAGTCCAAATCAGTTTATACGCTACAAACAAAAGGGAAAGCCCCATATGAAATTAAAGAAGAGAACGAGTAATGAATCTATTATTTCCTTTCTTCCATTCCTGCACTGGCTTAGTTTATTTAAGATAACGATCTCCAAGTGAGACCTTCCAGAGATCACGAGCACTGATGAAAGGCAGCACACACGGGGGAACTACAGTTCCACCTGACAGAGACCGTGTCCCAGTGTCCCAGAGACTGAGCTCCTGCTCTCTGGGGCACAGGGGAGCAGCCACTCCTGCCTCCTCTATTTCTGGGCTGCCTGACCTCTCAGCCATGGATTGTGACAGTCCCACGCTGTGAGCAGGACACTGTAAAGCATTTCTGAGATCTAAAAGCCAAAGAGACATTTTTTCCACAAATTTAGGTGCTGAGGACAAATAATACTAATAAATATAGCCCCGAATCAAGCACATTTCAGAACATAAACACAGGTGCTCTGCTACACTGAGATGCTCAAAGAGCTGTGGTACCTAATTCCCAGTGAAATCAGTGAGAGCTGTGTGACTAATTAGGAGTAGCCAAGCAAGGCTCTTGGCAATAACAGCCCTAACACATCCTTAAAGCATCCTTAGCTACCTAAACCTCAGTGAATAAATAATTCTTTGAGAATATTAAATTTTTCTTCCCTTCAAGACAGTGGTTTTTTACTGCCTTATCCTGTCACAATCTTTAATCAGAACTTTTCCCACGCTGTCTTTCATAATTTACTTCCCAGGTAAAAAAAATCAAAGAAAAATAAAACCTTTATCTCTTTTTTGATTCTGCATTTCTTAGGAAAATTAATTTCCATTCTGCCTTTCAAGTGGAACAGACTTCCCAAATAAAATGTGTGCATTGAGCAGTCACAGTAACAGTGCCAAGTTCGGACTGCAACACCATTTATCATCAAGTGGTGCTGATCACATTCCTGGATGACGTGGAAATTATCTGTACTGTAAGTCCTGTAAGAAAGAGCAATCTCAAAAAAAGAATACCAGCTTTCCTCACAGCACATCTGCTCAGAGACTCAGCTGTCCAAGGTATTAGGAAACACAATTCAAAAGTGATAAAATAGAAGTGAAATATTAGCAATGAAATATAAGGGATGAAACGTAAAAGAAAGTATTTTCATAATATCAAACAAATCAGAATAAATACAGATATTTCACACATGAAAATTTTTCCTCCTCTACCAATATGTAATTGAATTGTTATTATAGAGCAGATCTGGGAAACAGAAATAATTTTATAGAGACACAGTCATGTTTATGGATAGAAAATAGTGTATTAGGGAACTGTGCTTTAGCACCAATATGCTCATAAACTAAAGCAGCTTCCTTAACATGGTCACTCTGTTACCCTGGCTATTTCTGTTCAGGATCCTTATCAGGAATTTGTAATACATGAAGAATAAGAGGAGAATCCAGCTTCCATTTAACTGTCTGATGCCAGTGGCTGCCTGGCATCAGAGCATCCAAGCGGTACACCAATATTTATTTGACAGAGATATGATCAGTAAAGCTCATGGCTACAGACTACAATAGAGCACTTCTGTTCTTCAGTAAAGGCACCTTCAGCATTAACTCCATTTTCTGCATGAACCCTCATAATATGTCATACACCTATTAGCCCCCGAGCTTTTCTGGATTTGCATATTGTTTGAAAATTGCTTTATGATTCTTACAGAAAAATTATTTGCAGATATTGAACACTGCTTTAAATTCAGCTGATAATATTATTACTGCTGGTTTAAACAGAAATCTTGTTTGAGCCTGCATGCATTTCTGTAGGGGGAAGTATTGGGGAACTGAATCCCTGGCTCTTGACCTGCTCTTTAGACTGGATCTAGACACAAAGAAAAAACGAACTCTCATGAGAGTGGTCTGGCTGTGATATTTTGAAACTTGCTGCAAAAAAGCCCTAAAACCAGTAAACCATATGCAGTGTCTAATTGATTAATCCTACTTTTTGGGTATTTCTGTTATTTCTAGTAAAATAGAATCATTAAAAGAATTGGTTTCTGAGATTTTGTTTGTTGACTGTGAGCCCTGGCCTGACCTCAGCCTTGAATTTAAATCCCCAGCAGAAATCTGAAATTAATCTACCTCTGGTTTAGTTATCAGTAATTATAATTATTAACAGAAGTATCCAGTAAATGAATGGTTTTCAGTGACGTGGTACTTAGAACAATGGATAAATAAAAAAACACTTCCTTCTTACCTCACAGTGTCTTTTCCCATGGCAGTGCAGGACCTGGCCCTTACATGGGCATGGTAAACGACACTAAATGGTAAAGCCCAGCCATGTGGCTACAGACACAGGTGTTTGCCCGAACACTAAAATGTCACATATTGGAAATGTAAGCAGTGGAGAACTGCTCCTCCTGTACCAGGGCCGATGGTTTGAAGCTTGCTTTCCCTGTGGCTAATCCAGGGGGTGGAGCAAGGGCAGTTGAAACAGCTGCCCTGGGAACATCGTCACTGGAGCTCCCAGCCCTGCCTGGCACATCACTGCTCCCATGGCCCACCAACTCCCTTGCAAAAGCCACACTTCAACACGTGAAACAGCCTGAGAACGCTCCCAGACCATTCCACAAAGGAATTTAGTGTCCTCTTATGGTCTCTCCCATCATGCCACATGAAGGAAACCTGCTGTTGGAAGCTATCTGGCCTGGAGCTATCTTCACCAGCAGGAGCAGGCTCAGAGGAGACTGTCAGCCAGTACAAATGCTGAGATTTCTTGAGACACCTCTCCAGCTCTCTGCCTGTGAGCTGCTGTACCCAGGAGAGATTTAATGGGCTGGAAGAAATGCCTTCTGCCTATTGTCACAGGACTGGAAAACCTGGACCATCACCAAAACAGGAAACAGAAAACCTAAGCTGTGAACCCAACCGAACAAATTGGCCGGATTATTAGAGCATTGGGAAAGCCCAGCTTTTATTACAGCTGGATTGTGTGCTGCTCAGCACTGCGGGCAGTCGGAGCACGGCAGCAGTAGGAAATGACTCCGTAGGGAGCAGCCGGCGAGCCAAACACGGCGTAACCGGACAGGACTGCACAAAGAAGCAGGGAGGAGGCAAGGGTAGGGCAGATGAAGAGTTGTAAGGAAGAAGCCAGCAACACATTTGTAAAAGTGCCTAAGGAACTACAGGGGCATTTTGGTGTCTTTCAGGACAATAGGAACAGAAGTGAAGAGCTCAGCTTTGCGGCTGAGTTAATGCAGCACTACAGAGATTAGCGCACCATTGCAAGCCACGGCTCAGCAATTAAAGGCATGGATACCTCTCTGCACATCCCAGCTGCAAGGTAAATTGGACATTTTTGTGTCTCCTCCCTCAATGCTTAAGCTTCCATGTACTTCTGTCTGGAAGCACATGCTTAGTCATTGACATGGAATAACTCAATAGACTCTCTGGGCTCAACAACCCAAATGCCCATGGGATTAAGGTTACAGTCCTGAAAATTAGTTCATTAATTAAACCTTAGGTCAGGCTTTGTCTTATGAGGCCAAACTGCTGCAGAAAAACTGAGTGGGCGAATGTGAAACTAAAGACCATCTCATTGTGCAGAGATGAGACATGAAGGCAGCACAAGCAATTCCGTTCGGTGCCCCTTGGTGGCCGAATCACTTGCTTATTGTTCTTTAACCCAGCAATTGAATGCCAATGTCTGTGCTGACAGATCAACACACAAACCACCTCCGTGCTGAGGGCTAAAAGAAGCAGCTGAAGAAATAGATAAAATAATTAGTATAGTCTGATGCCTCCAGGCTACAGACCTACCTCCAGTGAGAGGAATGATGAACCATGAGGTTCAGGGAAGGGCTTGGGCACCACTGGCTCACTGTTTCTGGAGGGACTTGGCAGAGTAACAAAACAAGGGAATAAACTGGAATTTCTCTGGAATCATGCTCCTTCCTGCAGTGCCTGCTGAGGTTCAGAATCGCCCTGGAGGTGTCCTTCCCCCAGACCCTACACAGTGGTCCAGTGAGCCTCAGATCTCCTCCCTTCCCCCTCAGTTCACAGAAGAAAAACACTAAGATGTTTCCGTTGGCTTTTACATCATCTTTTTGTAGAGACTAATCTTCAGTTTCAACAATACATCTTTTGTGAAGCACTCCCAGCAGAAACCTTAGACACCTTCCCTAAGATCTGTTTGCTTACAGAAGACGAGGTAGGATTTGTTTAAACCCAACTAGATTAATGTCTTGCAGACATTAGTGAAGTGAGATTTAATCAGGTTATTGCTCTACATTTTCCAGGGAAATAAATCACACTTATTACTAGGCTGGAATAAGATGCAAGGCTTGGGCTGAGAACATTTAGTCTTTTTTGTTTTTCCAGAGGGGAGTGAAGGGATAACTTGAAAATTCATGCAAGGCTGTCAAACAGGCCCTCTACAACTTTGAGTAGGGACAAGGGATGCAAGCCATAATGGTTAGTGTATGTCTGGGGGTGGGCCTGGATCCCAGACCCTGCCTTGCAGAGCCACTGTAGGGTCTGCATCAGTACAGAAAGCAGACAGGAGCTTCAAGCAGACTCATAATGTCCATTTGAGATCCTTCATGTAAACTCTTCCATAACTCTTGGGACCTAACTCCTCGTCTGGGTGTCTGTTTCTGCCTGGCACACAGGGATGTGTCTCTGCATCACAAATGGGGTGTTGTGGGATCAAGCAACCTTTGCAAACCTACTTACAGACCCTAAATGGAAACTGTGATAATCAGCAGGTCTCAGAGTGTGACAAGCTTATTTTGTTGCAATGTTATCTAAGTTTGCAATATGTGTTCAACAACGAACAAGCAACTGTATTTATTCTTGCCAAACATTTTTCCCAAATAAATAAATAAATAAATATGAAATAAAAAAGCAGCTCTTGATCCAGACTTTTGATTTAAAACTGCTCTTTCCTTCATTCATGAAACAAAAAAGACTTTGCTCTCAGTGATGCTAGCAGTGTTTTCTTCAGTACACATGTAAATACATCTCCTTGTACAAACCCATGCATGTGTAAGAAACAAAGTATGGGAAATCAAATTGCAAAGGTCCTCCTCTCTTTTTCACTGTCACAGGAGCAGACAGCTGAAGCCAATACAAATCTTTGTGATAACTACAGGTTTGCATGTGCTGAAGTGCCCAAAGCCCATAAGCTTTGCATCCATTTCCCCTTATCCAGTGGGCTGTGCAAACATGGAAGAAAGCAAATTATGGTAACACAGTCTGCAATCAAGTTTCAAATCATGTGACAAAGCAGCACAAAACACAATGGGACAAAGTCAAAACCTTACTGCAGAATACAATATAAAATATATCCTGTTTGGGATGAAAGAGAAAAGGAAATACCAGGCAAGGCAGCTCTGTTGTTTGTAAATACCCTCCTGCCAACGCTCTCCCTGGATAAATTAGTCCTATGAACCCCAACTGCAACAGCATGAATCAGCCTGTCTGCTCCAAGGTAAAGGCTACGATTCTGTCTTGTGTTTAGTGTGAACTCTTCCCCTCCTCCTTTTCTTGGCTTCCTGCTTAGAAAGAATAGACTCTCCAGAGACAATTTTGGATCTGGATGACAATCTTGCTCCCTACCGATAACTAAGTATCTCTGGGCAGGAGTACATTTAAAGAAGCAGCTGGTAATTATGAGCCAAGTGCTTACTGGCAGGATTTCCCCCTGCTACCGAGCCAATGCTTTTTGGGAACTAAATGACTCTTATGGTGATAGCTATCAGGTAAAACCCATAAACCAGGGGAGGCTCCCTCATTAGAACCATGAGCAAGAAACAATGCAAAGGTGGGTGGAGGATGGCTGAAAATTGTGTCCTCCACTCACCCAAAGTAGCTGTGTGTAACTGCTAGGCATTTTCTAGGCAGTGCTTGAAAGCTACAAAATCTGTTCCCATGTCTACAGCAGTAACAAAAACAAATGACCTTTTCCTTCCAGCTAATCAAAATGTACTGAGCAGCACTGGAAAACCATCACAACACTTACTCTTTTGGAGGGTTAAGGTCCTCTGGGCGAGCCTCGAAGAACCTGAAGACTTCATCACACTGTGAAATATGGGGAGGAAGCCGAACCAGTGCCTGCAAAACAAAACAGAGAGTGAATAGCACTAAGACATAAGCCAAGTTTGAAACATGGCCACAAACATCTAAACTACCAAGCACAAGGAGGCAAAACAGTTCTATCAGGGGGAAAGGAATACTGAAGAACAGCATCATGCCTGGCTACTTACCTGAGAAGAAAGGAAAAGCAAGCCTTGACTGTTAATGTCAGGTAGGAAGCAATGAATTCAGACAAGCAACAGTTCTTAGAATCAGCCAATGTAATTTATTTTGCCATGGGCTCAAGAGCAGAATTTGGTCCACAAGTGCAAAAACATGACACTGCATAGATAAGTACTCTGTTGCTGGGACAGTCTGTGACATGGGTTTGCACAGCACCTCAAACACTGGGGTTAATGCTTATAGGCCTTACATCAATGCACACAAATTCAACACCCACTCAGACAACAGATTAATGTGCTCCATAAAGCTTTCCATTAAGCACTGTCCACACAAAAAGCAGAGTTCGCTAAAAAAACCCATAACCTAACCAAACTACAATTTGTTCCTAAATTAACAGGAAAGGAAGTTTGATTAAGCATCTGAAAAAAACAAATCAAACCCAACCAAAACACAGAGAGGCTTTTTCTGCATGAAGAAGGCTGCGCAGCACATCCGGGCTAACAGTGCCTGTGCACTCGCCTTGGCAGAGGGACACAGCACTTGTCACATTCAGCAATAGCTAAGTACAGTCCGGGCAGCAACCACATTATGTTGAAGTGTACTGGAAAGCAAGACCTAAAACAAGACAAGCACACAAGGCAGAAACATGCTGTGAATTTGCTGTTCAGAACCTAGAGCTTTATGGTGCCAAAAGAAGTCAAAGAGCTGTCTCCAGCCCACAGAGATGGGGCAGCAGCTCTCAGTGACATGACTCAGACTGCCTCCAGAAATGACAAGCAGGAGAGGAAAAGAGGCTGGACTTCACCTCCTCCTGCACTAAGTTATGCTGAAAATAGGCCACAGGTTAAATATAGACCAAGCTTCTTAGAGTTGCTGTAAACCTGTTTGACAAAATGAGAGTGTCTGGCTCTTCTCCCAGTTGAAAGTAGGACAAACAATCTTGAAAGACAGATGAAAAACTGCACCAGAACTAAATGAAGATGCATTAGGGTGAACAGGTTATATTAACCGTGAGACATCTGACTGATCTTCATCAGACACACCAGAAGGTCCAAAGGTCCAAAGCACAAAGGCAGGACAGGGCAGGTGGTTACCATCACAGCTGTTTTTAACCAGGCTTTAGGAGTCACTAGATTTGTTTCTGAGAGCACATTTGCTTGGGGATGTGAAGGAAAAGAGTTGGAAAAATCCTGCTGTGAAACTGCAGGTCTCCAGCATTAGATGATGTGGTCTTGTTTTGAGGTGTTCAGAAATTCAAAGTCAAATGCATCCACACCTACAACTCTCCTTTCTTTTGTGAAGGGATGTTATAAGAGCATTAGGAAAATCCATTTGGTATCCATTAGGCCTGCGAAAAATGAGGCTCTGGCCTTTGGTCATGTGGAACTGCACTACAGAGCTGAAAAAGATGCCTTGCAAGAAGGAAGCAGCATCAGAATGCAGAAGATGGGCAACAGCTTGCTGGGTCCAAGCGCCAGGGTAAGCACCACTGTCTGCTGCACTAAGGGAGGATGAAGCGGAACAGCTGGAAAACTCAAGCGCTTCTATGGGAACAAAGGATGCCCTGGTCTCCACCTCTGTTCAAACTCATCTAAAAGTGTAACAAAGGTGTGAGCTCCGCCTTTATTCCTACTGTACATAAATACATGCATCCAGCTGGCAAACCAGGAATAACACTGGGAAGTCAGGAAGTGCCCAGGAATAGTAACAATCACAGCATGTTGAAAGAGAAATGCCTCACCAGCATGGGCTAACAAGAACATAAACAACGTTTATTCATCTGCACCCCAAGCAAGAGACAGCAAAGCAATGCTGTCTAACCAACAGTGGATGGAGCTGATATTTAGCGCTGGCTCTACTGCTCACACCCTTTTTGGATAGGGCAGGTTACTTAACCTCTCTTCATCAAATTCATCTGGGATATATCTTCAGTTACCCCCTTACAATGCTGAGCAATAACACTTACCTAATCTGCAGAAAGGTTAGGAGGCTCAGATATTCAATATCTACTGTGTGTTTTGAAATCCCAAAGGGCTCAATCTTGCACAGTCAATGGGGCAAGAGCAAGCACTGCAAACGATACGTATCATTACTAGAGAAGCACAAACACCCGAGTTACAGCCATTGCGGGGGGTCTCGGACATCAGACGCCTTCTCAAAGAGTCACCACTTCCCTACAGGTCGCAGGTGCTCACCATTCCCAAGAACCAGGCTCCAGATGTCAATATTGAGCTGGAGCACAGAGTGGGTTTTCAGTGATGGAGGAATGCAAAGCCGCTGTGGAGAGTTTTGTTTCTAAATCAAAGGAAGCCTTGGGAAATGTGAACCTCCTGAATCAGTGGTTGGCTGCCTGGAAATCCCCAGAAGCACTGTGGTGCTACCAAGCTGAAGGGGGATAACTGAAAAGCACCTCTGAGTCCCAGTTTTTGCAGGGAGTGGATAAAAATCAGCCAGTCATTTCCACATCCAGCCATCCACCTTTCCACCCTGGGGCAGGGCTGGCTCTTCTGCTTCTGAATCATCTCCCAGGGTGCTGCAATTTCCAGCCTTATGCACAGAGATGGACTGAAATCCACCCCATAGTAACTTGCCAGTGCATGTTTTTTTGGGAAGCTCAGGTGTAAATTCCAACCAGTCAATTTTTCCTTTTTTTTTTTTAAGGAACAAAACCCAAGAAGTGGCAAGAAACGCTAAGAAATGGTAAAAAAAAAGTGCAACCAAAGGTATAAAACCAATCAGGATCCTTCCATTGATTTTTGAATAGCAGCAGGGAGCAGTGACACTGTCTGGCGAGACAAGTGTCTCTTCAGCAAATACATAACATTCACCATGAACAAGTCAAGGCCAACACAATTCCAGTGAGCAAACAAAAAGGGCACTGAGGAGATGAGGGACACCACTGTCACTTTGCAAGGGAAAAATGCAAGCTTCTGGCATTTCCAGCAAGACAGTTCCAGGGCAGAGCTGCAACAGCCTGAAGGAAAAACTGCAGGGTCAAGGGAAGAAGTATAAAGTCAAAGAGGAACACAAAGGACAGAGAGGACAGGGAACTGACCTTCTTCTGGGGACATGAAAACCAGAGGTAAACGCACACAGCTACAAACAGCAAGCATGCAGAAATAGCAAGGAACTTGCACAGGAAAGGTGAGAGATAAAAAGTGCCAGCAAGCAGAACTCAGCCTTGCACAAGCATCGAGTAGTATCAGTAATAGCATGTTTCCTTGCTCGGCATGCACAGGCGGACGTGCGCTGCTCAGCCCTCACGCATCCCTAGGGAGACAGGCTTTTATGCATCATGCCAGCCTGTAATGATGTCTGTCTCTCTGTTACAGGTTACAGACAGTCTTGCAGAGCAGGTGACTCAAAAGGCTATTGAAAGGCTCCAACATCAGGCGGGGTGTGAGCAGGCAGCCTTCGGTGCTGGGGATGGCCAGCTACTCTCAGAGCAGCACTAGCCCACCTGTGGAAAGCTGCTGTGTGCCACACACAGCAATCAAAGCCAGCAGAGCACCAAAAGCAGGCAGGGGTTCATTCATTGCTCAAGGCTACATGAACTGGAAACTGTTCTGTGGGACTGCATCACAGCTCGAAGACTTCATGGAATACATGGTATAAAACCCTGCAGGTACTCGTAATGATGCATTGAGTGCTGTGGGTTGCATTTATGCAGATCTATTTATAAAAAACTGATGTAGAGATGTGTATATGTTGAGATGCACAGCACATTTGTGTGTATATATGCACAGAACGGTATTCACCCCACTGAACTTTTGTGTCTTAAATGGGAGACTGGTCACACTTGTCTATCAACTTTTATCATTGCTAGAGAAAGAACAACATCTTCAGAGGGTGCTTTGTCTAGCCCTGGCCATGGGTGTCTAGCTCTGGAAGGGGTGAACCATTGACTGTCTCCATACAGCCTCTAGAGACACTTCAGATGCACAGCTTTTAAATCCCTAATATCCAGTTGCTCTATTCCCAGCTCTGCATACAAATACACAGGGCCAGCTCACAACACTGCACAGTTATGACTCCCTTACTTTTCCTCTAATTGTTTATCATTTTCATTAACATTAGTCACTACAGCCAGATGTTTGGGAATGGTCATGAGCCCAGCAAGGGGGAAGGCGCAATTAAAATAGATAATTTCTGAGAACAAAAAAATAAATTGTTTCATCTATATGAAAACACCTTCTGTTTGGCTGAGAGCCTCCAAGCTTGAACTAAAGCACTGAAGTGGTGGATGGCAAACACTGACAGGCCAAGAAGTGGATGAAGAATGCATGGTGGTGGTTCAGACTGGAGAAGAAGTGGGAATAAATAAAGAGCTGAGAAAAGGAGGAAAGAGGGTGCAGCTTTGGAAGTAACCAGAACATATAAGAGCTTCTGGCATGGAAGCACCATAATGCAATGGAAAGCAAGGCTCTCCCTCAGGTGCTGAGAGAAGTGCTGCAAAAAATTAACCCTCATTACTGCAGCCAGTCTAAATGCACTGGGATTCTGAAACATGGATTAAAAATGACAGATCAAGTTTGAAAGTATTTCACTAATGACAGATAAATTTTGAAAGCATTTCAGTAAAACTCCCATTCTTGACCAGGACTACTATTCCATCTTCAATCAAACTAGCTTAGTTGTGCAACGGATAGAGAGAGAAATGTCTATGTACTTGTCTTGACAGGTTCAAGGATTAAATCTTGAAAGAGAGGCAGGACTGAGAGACCAAGAGGAAGGTAATTATGTTTGTGAAGTATGGTCTCCCAAATAGTGACCATTAATAAAGGAATGACCAGCGCTTCCTGGCACTGATGTGACTTGCTCATTTCATTTTTATTTAGGTGGTGTCCATTTGAGTACTCAAGCCTCACTATAGAAAAGCCTCTAAGCTTCTGTTGAAATCCATATCCAGCTTTATGGGACAGCATGAAGGTATGTGACAAATCCAGGTTAGTGTTTATGACAATGGGATGTTACATCTTAAAGTTTTCCCTGCACAAAGATGCTTCCCTCATTAGGATCAACACACACAAATATGGAAGTCAGCAAATTCTGGCGTGCGTCTTCCCAGAGGGCTGTGAAAGGACAGAGGGACAGATTTGTGAGCCACTGACCTGAAAGGTCTTTCTTGAAGACAGGATGGTACATACTGGACAAACACTCAACGGGAGGTGTGTTTGAGAGATCAAAAGCCTCATAAATAAAATGCCCCTCGGGAAGGGAGGCCTATGAAGTTGCTCTTTCTTTCACATTGGCAAAAATTCCTAAACAAATTTAGAAAATCAGGCCCAATGAGACCAGAAGACCTTAAATCACACTAAACTAACTCCAAGCCTACAGTTAAGAGGGAAATCATCCAGAGAAACTAATTCCAGTGGGCAGCACACATTTACTGGCAAAACACAGTTTGTTTGGTAACTCACTCAGGTTACCAGTAAGGACATCCAGACTCTGCACTTTCATGTTTACAGATGAGAAACCTCCTGGAAATCTTCCCGTGTATCCCACTCCTCTCGTTTTCACTGCAACTTCAAAGTTTCTTGAAGCCTTAGCAAAACCACTGGCCTAGTTACCTCTGTGATGGCATTTCTCTAAGCTGGTACAATGCACTAGGAATAACCCAGGCATGAGGGGTACAGAGACTGAAGCTGTAGGGTCCAGAGGGATCATGCCCCTGATACAGAATCTTCTGCAGACCTCTCCTTACTGCCAAGTATCCCCACATACTCTAAGACAGCCTCTGCCTGTTCCTGGCACAGAAACCACAAACATATCCACACAGCAGGAGTAAGACCTGCTTCTCAGCCATGCAAATTTCCACACTGACAGACAGTCTGCAAAAACAAGACAACAAATGGTCAAACATTTGCATCACCCATTTGTGTTTCGGTTTCCCAGAACAGGTAAAACGGACGAAGAATCTTCTCTTATCTTAAATCTTAAATTATCTTAAGATAAGATTTCTTATCTTGCAAGAAAAAAAAAAGCCATGAACTTTGCATCTGAACCTGCCTCCTTCCTCTGCTGCCACACAGATTCCAGTGGACAGAGGTCTATTGTTTTGTTTATTCATTTTATTATCCCACATCACATTTACTCCGTCAGCTTCACCCACATCATTCCAGCATAATTCTCTAATTTTTTCAAATTTGTCAGCCTACTCATTTGAAGAGTAACATGGGACATAAGCTTTGAACTCTTACAGAACAGGACTGAACTTGTCAAAAATATGCTCTTGCTCTACAGTTCCATACAGTTCTCTGAAGTGTCAAAACATCCACTGGAGAGGGGTAGAAAAGCAAAAAATGAGTACAAAGGCAAATTAAATACATATTACAGTAAACTGCAAATGAAATAAGACACTACATCAGGCACAAGAAATGTATGTGCCAGAGACCACTGGAATAATATTCTGGAGAAGTCACTAAAGGTTTGTGATACTCAGTGCTGAGAACCACTGTGGCTGCTACTGGAGACAGGAAACACTGGGCTGGGGGAAACTGGGCTAATCCAACACTGCAGGATCTCTGTTCACAAAAGCAGCATCTATCAATACATGATAAGTAAACAGCTTGGCTTCAGGGACATATCCAGCCATGTCTGAGCAGCAGCAGCAGCAGATCTGAACCAAAGTTAAACCATCTTATGATTCTATGACCTGAGCCAGACTTCTCCGAGAGAGAAAAGGAAATGAGGAGAGCAGGAATCACAGCACCACAGTGTCAATGAATGTGCCATCAGCCACAAAACAACCCTTGGCCATGACCAGTGGAGCCCCAGCAGGCCTGGCTTGGTCAAGTCAGGTCTGTCTGGGGCACAGACAATGGGGTCCCAGAGAACCAGCTGCCCCTGGTCACTGCTTCCACTGCTGGATGAGAAAGTCCCTGCTTTCCTCACCACACATCTGCTGGGTGAGCCCTGACATCAGCCAGCCCTCACTGCTCCTGTCGCCGGCAGTTCCTGTCTGAAGGAGGGCGGCTGGGGACCAGTGAGACCCTACATATTTCAGAAAGAGCCTTTTGGCTGCCAGCAGGAAGACAGTACGCTAATTGTCACACAAGAAACCCTGATCTCATGAGAGAAGACTTTAATTGCAGCTTCCTCACCCCAGGGGTGCAGATGGCATGGGTTTCACCACCACCACCACCCCCAGCACGCCTCAGGCACTTTGGCAATCTGCTTCCAATTTTGGATGAGCAAATGTCTCACTGAAAAAGTTATTGGGAATGCTTTTTGCCCCCTCCACCTGCTCCTCTGACTTTCTAAAAATGGAAAGAAAACCTCAAGGGAAAAAAGAGAGGAAGTCTGGGGTTTAAATAATGTGCTGACATACTTGATAACTCTGCAAAAACTGGGAATCCTACTTGCTTAGAAACAACCTTTATTCTACTGACAGAGAATTAATTATCATCAAATCATAAACTCTAGGCTAGAAAGGAAAGATTAGGTGGCTTCATCTTCTCGTCAAAAGAGTCATGCTTTTCTGTATAGCAATAAATTTCCAGGCTTTCACTCATGAGGAGAAGCACTCCTGGAAGACACAGGTCCACCATCAGTGCTGCACCAGCCACCACTGTCCCTCATGTGACACCAGGGGACAGACAGGCAGAAAACAGAAGAAAATGCCACCTTAGTTGTGCCACTCTGCCTGCTCAACTCCTGAGTCATGGAGGCTGATGTAGAAATAAAATCCACATTTAGGGCAGGCGAGGCTTAGAGCCTTTCCTGAGTCAACGAGGCACCAAACCAGGACATAAAGTTTGCTGGGAAAAATGCTGCGAGGACTCTGGGAGCAAACAGCAGCCTGTTCCACCTGCCCTGTTAGTCTTGGTGGTGTTTGGGAGAGACCATCCTTCCCTGTGATGGACGTCAGCACTCTCCAGCAGGGAAATGCCAGCACTCGAGGTGGCCCTGAGCCCCCCAGAGCCCTTACCCTGCAGTACTCATCGATCGGCTTCAGCCTCTTCACTGCTACGTCCCGGACATGGCTCCTCCGGAACAGGATCTTGCCTAAGGAGAGAACACATGAAAAGGGAGGGTTAGGGGCATCACCTGCCATGTGGGATAGCACAGCAGCACCAAGCAAGCAGGTCAGCAGACAGAGTTTCATCCCTGGCTCCAACCATGGCTGTCAGCATGAAACCTGGATGACTGCCACCACAGTACTGCCCATGTGAGCTGCTGGAAGGGGACCCAAAGACTTATGGGGCAGAGGGGGGGGAGTCTGATTTCATCCTGTAGATAACACAAAAGGTTTTGGTTCCCTTGTAGTGATGGCACTATCCCGGAATGGACTGACACTACATTATCACTCGGTCCTAACTCAGGCTCACTTTGCCATGTCTATGCTGGCTGTGTAGGAAGCATCACTGGGCTCCATCTGCTCCCCACTCAGCTGCCTCCCACTGTGGATGCTCTTGCCCTTCCCGACAGACAAACCACATACCCAGCTCACAAGCAAATACAAGACTGTTGGTGACAGAGCCCTTATAAATCTACACAGAGAGACCAAATAACAGAAGAAAAATAAACAAACTCTGTTTTTGAAACTTAAAAAAAAAATAAACTCCACGTCCCTATTGGATGACATTTCTGCAAGCAGTTAAGATTAAATAAACAACAGGGTTTTGTGTGAAACTGATTGTAACAAAGTTTATCAAAATAATCTAGGAACTGAGTTTCCCCACACACAAGGATGTCATAGAGTTGGTATTTTTTTGGCTAGAAGGGATTATATCTTCATATCCTTTTTTGGTGGTTTTCTTAACTTTTCTTTTTGTGCTGCATTTCTTTTAATATAATGAGACAAGAATAAATTGTATGTTCTCCTTGTGGTAGAAGAAAACAGTATCTGCCAGCATTATTTAGTCCATGAAATATCTATGAAAAAAACCACAACATCTATACCACACCCTGCTCCAAACTTCTTCTGCCAACGGGCAAATAAGATACTCATCCATAGAATGTGAGATAAGAAACTGGACTAAGAAATCAAATCAGATCCAAAATCTGAATATGTGGCTTTGACTTCATCTGATTACACCATCTGAGAGGTTAATGAAATGGCAGCCTTTGACAGCCCAGTAGCACAGGCTCTAAGTCCCCCCCCCAGACACTGCCCCTTTTGGTTGCCCTTTCCTCCATAGCTGCTAATCTGGAAGGTGTTAAAGCCTTTTGTTTCAGACAGGAGAAAGCGGTTTATCCCCAATTCTGGCAACAAAACAGTTTGTGCTGTGAGGTAAAGCCATTTCCTGGTGCCATCAATTTATCTCTCTGGGTTCCCTGTGGTTATCTCATTATTTTGCTGATGTTGAGCCATCCCTGTAGGACGCGATGCCTTGTGGTCACTGGAAATCTTCAGTGGGTGTCTGAGACATTGCATCATCTCAGCTTAAGCAATTTAATCAAAAGCTGCTGGAGAAGAAAAGTGACATTTCCATCTTCCTGCACTGACCCTCTCTGGACACATTGAAACATTCCTGCTTTCCTGCTTCTCTGTCTGTTAAATGGTGAGAATTATCTGCCTTGAGGATCACACTTTACTTGTACTACATAACTGCAATAAACTGCTTTTTTGGGCGGAAAGAGGTAGGGGTAGCTACAGAGAAAGGAGTAGTTCCTTTCTCAGTGCTCCAGAAATGCTGGTGTGGGAGATCTTGGGGTTTTTTTTGCAACTTTTATAAATATACTGCAAAGAGAATACGACATTTTGGAAATATTCTCACTTTCTGGCTTTCCTGTTTTCAGTTCAAGCCATGAGTTGAAAGTTGAACGGGTGACCATATAAAAACATAAAGGAACCAAAGATTTAAACACATGAAAGATCTCCTGTAAATGCAACTCAGCTTTTCTAAAAGTAATAATAAAGAATGTTATATTAAACAGAGTACAAAAAAGACCCCAGGATATAATGAATCTTAATTCAGTCCTTAAATGGAGATGGAAAATATCAGGGCAACTGTGGTCTTAGGACAAAACAAAGCCCAGAAGGTGCTTCCATTTTAATCCCATCAGCAAAAGGGATTCCTTCTACTACTGGAAACTGAAAAAGGCTCAATGAGGCCAGTGGGGAAGATCTGTAGCTGCCCAGTCCAGTATGGCATTCAAAGCTGAGATGTGGAGAAGACTGGGTGTTTTAGAGCACCATGGAGTTGCAGTCAACAAAGTAAAAACAAGAAGTAAAATAAGGACACTCTGCAATCATATCCAGTTCTGATGGGCAGCAAGGAGGGACCCTCCTCAGAAATTCTGGAGGTCTTCAGGCAGAGAAGTCTCATTGGCAGAGTCACTGAAGTATCTCTAAGGAGGGACAGCTTCCCAAATGCCCAGCTTCTTCCCTTGTCTGGGAAGACAGACCATGCTGATAGCAGCTCAGTCAAAGCCACCACAGCCGACCAGCAGGAACCACTGCAGACCCAGCGTGAGTTACTACTGCTCTCTCCTGTTCCCCCTTCTCTCCTGGTCTTCCTCTGAAAGCAAGGGAGGTCCCACCAGACTGGAAAAGGAAGGGAATGTGAGAGAGCCATGTTGTACACTCTTTACCTTCTCCAAGTGAGTGCAGACCCCATCAAAGGAAGGCTTTGCCTAATAAGGGAGGTAGGATCACCATAAATCCAGGGAAGGCGGAGAGGTGGGCAGCAGGAGCTCATCAGCCAGCAAGGAGCCCTCTGGATGCCACTGGAAGGGAATGCTTTGCCCAGCACCAGCATCACATGGGGAAGCTCCAGGGTGGCTGGTAAATGCAGAACAGCCCAGGCAATTTCCTCATGAGGGTGGAGCAGTGGTTCACGGGCCACTTGGCTTTTCCCAGAGGAAAAGGCACATCTATAAGGAAGGGATCTACTCTCTGAGAGTACATAGAGTGCTGCGTCCTCCTGCCTGAATTTTACTGCAGCTCTTTCAAGCCTCCTCAGGCACTACAGCCCCATTTTACAGAAGGATGAGTGGCTTTTAACTATGCTGCAGCCCAGCTAGGAAGTGAACAGGAAGTCTATCTCAATTCAGATGGGAAGTCATAGGTTACATGAGATGACGCTGCCTCATGCAAATATTTCATTCACTGGTGTGCCAGGCTTGGACAGGGCCAAGGGAGGTCTGGCACATGTTAGGAAGGGCTCCAAAGACAGCAGCAATTGGAAAGAGAGACGTGGGAAAGACAGGGCTCCAGCCCTGCTGCTAATGCAGGATAACAGTATTTATTTTTATCATTTTTCCTTTAAAGAAAATATTATTCCTAGGAAATTAATATGGATAAGAGACAAAGTATCAGGTTTAACATAGTAGAGGACATCTTAAGTCACCCCTTCATCTCTGTGTGTGTATATATATATATATATATATATATGTAGTCTTTAATTTCACAACCACACACCTCTTCTCTCACAAGACCTAAGTTTCCTCCTATATACACAGTGGGTGCACAAAGTGGGGATAATAAATATTATTATTAAATAATAATAATAAGTGGGTGCACAAAGTGGGGATAATAAATATGCAGGAGACTGTCAATCTGGCAGCTGCTGATTCTTAAATGTATCCTCAGAACATCACTTTATTCCTGCGTCACCTCACACTTGGAGTAACACAGACTTTTAACAAGTGCCACGAGGCCTGGTTTAAGTGCATCCAAACACTCTTGTGCTCCCACTACCCACAGGCCTGTGCTGAGTACACCAGGAGGGTCCACAGCCTAATGGTTTGTAATAGTCAAGGATGTGGTTTGTACAGGGAAGAAGCCCAGCTCCTGTGGGGCTTGGTGACACTGCGGAGCATGGTCTCGAGGCAGGACAGCATCAGGCACCACCAGGCAAAGAAGCACTACAAGTCCCTGAGGGGATGCCTAGCAGGAGAATCCTGTCTTTCCTCTTCAAGCAAGGGGGACATATGGCACACAGCCTCTACAATCACAGCAGATGATGGCTGTCAGCAGCCACTGCCCTTGAGTGGTGATTTGTAAGCTCTAAGACAGTCTCTAAAACAAATCTCCTGATCACACCTTTCACCACCAAGGAGATGCTGCATACCTAGGCCTTGAGACCTTCTAGGGATGCCTTTGTGATCTTCCCACCATTGTGCCAGTGGCTCAGTCCTGAGCTGCCGGCTCTGCTGCTCCTTTGGGGCCAGACAGTGAGCTGGCAGCTGCTGCAGGGGCAACAAGGAGGCAGAGAAATTGTTTTTAGCTCCCTTCCAAATCTGACAGAGAGCAGATTCATCTCTTGGTCTTACTCTCTGAATGCTGAGCTTGAGTCTCATTTCCAAGTATGTCTGGGTGATGGATTGGCCTAAGGACACCAGTTGTTTGATGCAAAGAGCCTCTGCCAGAGACTAAGAAGACACCAAACACACTGTCAAAGGGATGATGGACAAATGCATGCTGACATTTAATCTTGCATTTCAAGCATCATCACCAGACTCCAGAATGCAGTACGTGAAGCAAGCCATATGATAAATATTCTACAGTGGGCAGTCTGAAGTCTAATGGGAGCATTAAAAATACTCTAAACTGTCTCATCTGATTTACGTTTAAAGAGACGTGCTGCCCTGACTACAGAAGCTCCAGCTGTAGAGGTTCTTTCAGTTCTGTCTCCCAGGAGCAGGAAAGAGCTCCTGCTTCTGCCTCTTTATGTTGTTCTTGTTACTGGGCTGTTGATTCTCTGCCTTTTTCACCTGAAAACCCGGGAGGTACCAGGTCTGTATGTATTGCCAAGCAATATGTTTAACCGAAGATCAGCTTCTCAAAGGTTCTTGGGAGATGAGGTCAGACTCTTTTTGCAGTTATACTGCATCAGTTGCACCAGTAAATAAAAATAAAGAATTTAGCTCTCATGTAGTTACAGGTTCTTCTTTTGAGCTAAGAAGCTTCTTCCAGTGTAACTAAAACTATTTTGCTGTTCAACTATTTTTATGAAGGCTTCTAATTCCTACAGGAAGCTGTTTGAATTACTTTTATACACCAAATAAGCACAGGCCTGCAATCAAATATGACACAAATTCCCCTCAACCCATTTAAGCTGTGACATCCACCTCAGGGTCCTGACAAAACTCTCAGGCACCTGACACACAATCTATCTCCCAAATGGGGTATTTAAACATGCACTGTCACCTTGCAGTGTAAAATAGACAAATCAACAGCACAACACTATGGAATAGAACAAAAAAAATATTTTTCTTATGGAAGTACGTGTGATTGTCTATCAGATGGCAATCTGATAGCAGCCAGATGGGAGGTGTGTTCCTTACAAAATAATATCTCACTTTTAAATGGGGATTCCAGTTTCCATGGATTGTTTCACCCATGATTTCCTGGAGTCAGAAAGTCAGTGCCAGGGTCCTAACACTGATGGCATTTGCTCCTGACAAAGAAAGGGGAGGGAAATGATTCATAGTGTTTCCACCGGTGGGAGGAGGAAGGACTTTTTTAATATGTAGAAACTCGTGACAGAGTCAGAACTGTTGGCTGAATTTGTCTTTCCAAAGAGCCCCAGCTGATAAAGGCCTTTGCTAATCAGCAGGAATTGCTATGGAAGGTGACAAGAGGTGATGCAGACAGATGGGGCAGCCAGGAAAGCCACACAAGCAATAACAATATTGCCCTGAGATGTGGGGGATGGTGGGGCAGTGTCCTCCTGCCCTTGGATCCTGTTTTTAATGTGCATAAGCTGCAATGTTAAGAAAATCACTGAGAAGCAATAAAGCATGGAAGTAACATGGCTTGTATAAAAGAGTATCACCAGGAAGAGAAATCTTCCTCCATTAGAAGTGATAAGCAGAATAAGCCCTTACATGAATAATTAGAAAGGAAAACAAAAGATAGGCAAGTGGTGAGGCTGGATTCCCTTCCAAAGCGCTCCTGCCCCTGAAGCTGGCTGTTTTGCAGTGTCTGGAGGGGTGGCTATTATCCTGCAGGGACAACAATATCAGCTCCAGAGCAGCTTTGCTAGTACACACTTTGTGAATGCAAGCATCAGGCACAGCTGGGAGGAGAAAAGCCATGAGCACTGACAGTGAAATTCAGAAGTGGGAGGCATGGGGTGCAAATCTCAAGCTATGTTTGTAGAATATTTGACATAGGCCAAGAGCTACTTCATATTGTTCTGTGTCCTGCTGCTACCACCCAAACAACCCATTGCTTCTATAATCTCCTCTTCAGATATCCCAGTTGCTCTTCAGAATCGCCCACCTCTCCAGAGCAAAGCAGGAATCATGGTATAGGCAAATTATACAGAGTTTGATCTGGAAAGGGCAGGCAGAAGTTGCACAAAACTATCCTTTCAGTTTTTTTCACTGTGGGGCAGCTCCCTGCACATTGGTCTGTGAGCACCAGCAAACCCAGAGATCCATCACCACTTCACTTAAAAAAACTTTACCACCAGAGTACAGCAAAGTAAAGCATCGACCCCATGCAAGAGGATCTCAGTATAAGCACAAGTCCTCAGAACCCTTAAAACTGAACTTCCCAGTCTGTGGGTAGTTGTAAAATTTTGGAAGTGTTGATTCAGTGGGTCAGATCTTCAATTTCTGCAGTGAAATCAGCGCCTCCTTGAACTACACAGCTCAGCTTCTCCAAGGGGGAAAGCGAACTCCTGTGTAATTGCTGGTTGCAGATGCTACATTATCCTGCAAACAGCTAAGAGCTCTTAATTGCAGAAAGCAGTCAGTGCGTCTGAGGGCAGAGGGAGGAGGGTGTTCACACCTGCAGCCAGCAACTGGCACACCCTCACCCGGAGGAACCAACGTGATGATAATTCCGAGTCCCACAGAGACAAGGAGCCAGAAGAGGGTCAGGTTTCCAAAACACCTGAGAAACAATGCCTTAGGAAACAGCAGGGCTTCCTCACACAGAGGATGAAGGAGTGTCCTGCTCTTTGCATAATCTTTGCTACACTGCAAACAAAAGGCACAAAAACCCAGGAAAGCCTATGCAGATCCAAAGCATCATCCTTACCTATGCATGCTTCTTCCCTAAGATAAGAATCACGTCCACTTCGCTCTTTGTTTCATTTTGTTAAACATCCTCCAAAAGGATCAATTTCCAAATATCCAGGACCAAGTCATTTAATTTGCAAAAACACTGAGGCATAAATAATGATCAAACTATCTGGACCCTGCACCAAACTGACCGGAGAAACATCAACCACTACATCTCATTGCTGAAACACTTGGGTTTCCTCCTGTATCAGCTGGCGCCACTGTCCTGCCTTCCCTAAGGTAGTTAGTGGCTCCTAACCTGTGATTTCCAAATCTTTAGGGCTCCACAGCCTGCAGAGCTATGTTCCAGAGTACCCTTCACTCACTGGGCAGTGTTGGAATGATGTGAATCGCTGTACATTGGCCCAACAAGTTTGGGAAGCCGCAGTTCCTGTGGGTATTATGCATTTGCTGGTGGAAACAGTTGTTTCATCTGAGCTACTTCAGTGCCTGACTCCTGAACAGGACAAGGAAAAAGCCTCTCAAATGCCTTTGTGCCACCTTAACCATAAAAAATACTCTTCCTAAAGGGTAAGCCCATGTCCCTGCAGCTACGCTAACAAAACTCTTCCTCTGTTCTTTCCAAACTCACACCAAGTACCACCTTGCTCACTGGGGTCTGGTAAAGTCACCTGGTGTTTTCCTACTGACACTGAGTGGTATGGACCCTCAGGAAAGGACCATATGGTCCCACCTCAATCTTTTAAAGCAGGAGCCTTAAGGAACAGAGCCTATTAAAACATTTACACTGTCTTATGAGACCCGTCATTCATGCAGGAGTTGGTGTGACTCTAAGCCTGAGACACTACCTCAGAGGCCTTGGGCCAGCACCCACAGGGAGCCTTTGGGCACCATCCACTGGGATAAGAGATCCTACAGCAGGGTCACTCCAGGGAGATGGATGTGCACCACACCCCTGCCAAACTACACTGGAAAAGCACAGTAAGGTCCCAGCCACATCCTCTGGTGTGATGGGCAATAACACTGCTTGGGAGACTCCACCCTTAAGCTGGTTGAGAACTGGAGCTGTGAATAAAATAATATTTGCACTCATACTATGTAGATCAAAGTTATTATTACAGGGAGGCTGGTCATGCAGTGACGCGGTGCCACAGTGTGTGTTCTTACAGGAACATTGCAAGTGGAAACTGAGGGGTAGGGATCCAAAGATGGCTTCACAAGGTCACAAAACAAGCTTACACTAATGAAAGCCACAGAGCCAGTCCTAGATCCCCCTGCTGATCACATGCAGAATGAAAATACATCTACCTTGCTATCTAGGACCAGAAAAATTTTCCTGTTCATTTATTTTAATTGAGAAGAAATCCTAAATTTCTGTCATGAAAGAGGCAAAACTCTCTTCAGTGGAAGACCTTGATTAAGTCAGCTGCCAGTTTACACGTCCCATATTGTAGAAGGTGAAATTCAGCAGTCAGATTTGCAGGGACAGTGCTCCACAGAGCAGCTGTGGTTTTTGGAAGGCTCCAATTAACACAGAAATTAAACAAATAAACAACATGGCAGCAACAAACTGGGTGTCTGCTTGTCAGAGGCTGGAACTCACCAGCTAGGATTTCAGAGAGCTGTAGAAATTAAATCCCCTGTGCTTCACAAAACAGAGCCCTGTTCTTGTTTCCTAAATCAAAATGCTGTCCTGGAGTCCTCCAGGTGAAAGTGCTGACTAGTTTTAAGCTGAATTTTCACTAGATGACAGCAGGTACAGAAGAAGTCGCTGAACAACAACCAGACCAAAACTGGCTGGCCTCTGAGTCAAGAATCCCATCTGCAGACCAAGACACCATCTCAAACCACAGACATCATCCTCTGGTTCCAGACACATCTCTTCAGTATGTCTTACTTTTAAGTGCTATTAACACAATCTCTGGTAGGGATTCCCTCTCTGCCTGCTCCGATCCCTATAAAGCTACTGCTGTTTCAAAGGCTCACAAGCATGCACTTTAAAGCAAGGATGACCAGTTTCTGTGTTTCAGGAGACAGGAGACAGGCACTTCTATTTCCAGCACATGTTGACTGGTGCAGTAACCTTCACACCAACCCGTGCCAGCTTTGAAGCCAGACCTGCACCCTTTGCCCTGCCTCCTCTGAGCCTGCAGTGCAATAACCCAGCTGGGACTTGTGCCCACAGGTATTGATCGGATCTGGCTAAGATGGAGATGATTTTTCCCACAGCAGCACAGCACGGTCTGTGCTTTGTAGCTAGAAAGGTGATGGTAACACCCCAGTGTTTTGGCTGCTCCAGAAGCAGCTCTCACACAGCCTCACAGCTGTCTAACATTGCCATCATCAGCACCAGAAGGCTGGGATGGGCAAAATCTTGGGAGGGGGCATAGCCAGGACAGCTGACCCAAAATGACCAAAGGGATATTCCAAACCATGTGACATCAGCTCAAGTAGTAAGAACTGAGAGAAAGGAGGAAAAAGGAGAAACATTCATTATTTATGACAATTGTCTTCCAGAGTAACCATTACAGATAATGAATGTGTAATATAATGAAGCTCCACTTCCAGGGAAGTGGCCAGACATGGCCTGCTGATGGGAAGTAAAGAATAAATCTTTCATTTTCCTTTGCTTCTACATGTGACCTTTGCTTTCACTTTATCAAACTGCCTTTATCTTGACCCACAAGTTGTTTTTTCCCATCTTATTTCCCCCCTGCCTGCCCTGCTGAGAAGGAGAGTGATACAGCAGCTTTATGGGCACCTGATGTCCAGCCAAGGTCAACCCACCACATCACATTGCCTGATGAAATAGCATTTGGGTCAGGTCTGTGGCCAGGCCACCCAGTAGCACCTCCTCTCTAACTTTTGACCATGAAGCCATCCCCACTGCCCCTTCCCAGCTGACACATGCAGGGTAACCCACTCCTGTGGCAGGCAGTGCACATGATGGTCCACGTGGGCACAAGTAGCCTGCACCAGCACGAGCCAGTGTGTGGTCACTCGGCTTGCTAGGGACAGCAAAGCTCACTCACACTGCTCCACCTCGGCTGCACGACTCTAAGAACTCACACCAGCACTTATCATGGCTCAGCCGATGCACAGGAACAGGGAAATGATTTTATAATTACTTATCTGATAACCAGCCTCCTTCACACCCAGCTCCTCCGTGTGCGAGCACGTCAGCTGCTTCCAGCTCAGGCCACTTAATGCAAACTACGCTCAAGTGTGACTTGGCACCAGCAGTGCCTGCTGCTGCCAGAAGAGAGTGGAAGACAATCTGAAAAATTCCTCTTAGTTCCTCCACATGCAAGTAAATGCAGTGTTAAGGCTGCAAGAGGACAGAGCTGCTGCCCTAGACCTCAGGATGCTGAGCATCCCCAGCTTTCCCTGGCTTCCTTCTGGGTTCAGCAAGGTGCTCTGTGTGATCAAAGGAGGAAACAGCACTGCCAGATGTCAACAGCTTTGCCCACTGCAGAATAAAAAGCCTCTTTCAGAGATTAATGTTCTGAGCAATTACTCACCCCATGAAAAGAGAAGTGTCTTCAGCCAAGGTGACACCAGGACCCTACGACCATGTACACTTTTGTTTCCCTTTCATAGTTAATATGGGTTTCTCATTTTCCACGAAGAAGAAAAGAAGGTGGATTGGAAACAAATGTTTTGCTATTTTTTTATTTTTAATGAGGATCGCTAGGCCAGCAGCATAAAAACATGAAAACAACCCCAACTTTATTGCTAAATTAAAGAAAAAACACTAACATGAATAGGCACAGAAATCTGAATTAGGAATGTGAGCTGGTAATTACCTTTTTGGGCCCTGATTAATTGCATTTGAAGCCACAGAGACACTGAGCTGCCAAACAGGACTGACTGCTAACAAAATCCACCCCACAAACAAACCTGTCTTTCTCTCCCTGTGCCACCACACAGGAATGGCAGCTCCCCAAATGCTGTCTGCCTTTGTGTCCTGGTGTGCAGTGCTATTTAGGTCTGGATGGAGTTACAAAGTCACACTATTGGGAACCTCAGGTAACCCCTCTGAGGTGGTCCAGCCTGCAGACTTACACTGGGAGACCTCCCAGTAGAAAATCAAGAATGCACAGATGCCATCTCCTCCACCTCTAGATGGAGGATCACTATCTATGTATTCAGCTGCAGCAATTCAAGACTGCAGGTCCACTAGTGGTTATTACACACTAAAAAGGGATGGAAGATTTAATCCATTTTGTTGCAACACTTGCAGGAGTGTTGCATTTGGTTGGGCCAAAGATCTCTGTAATCCAGCTCCCTGTCTACAAGAGTGGACAGTAAAAGACAGGCAAGAAATTCAAGACTAGGGTACATGTAATGGGATCCTTCTCCTGATACACACTTTCTATTCCTGCACAGCAGAGCTTAGGCATTTTGTGAATTAGAAAATAACTTTTAGCAACCAATGTTGTCTTCATCCTACAGAAACTGCTCTAGCGCATTTTTGAACCTACAGATTTTGTGGTCCCTATAGAGTCCTCTGGAAATGAATTTCATAATTTAATCGCACAGCTTGTGATTTCATACTTCCTTTTGTTCACTTTAAGCTTGCTTTTCAGATTTCACAGGCTGCACCTGGTTTTTGCATTCTGAGAAATAAAATTAATCATGTTTTCCTCACTCTCAAATTTTTGATTTCACAAACTTCTACTCTAATCCAACCATCACACTGTTCAAGACTGGAGACTTTTAGTCTATTTACTCCTGTCCTACAAAAGCCAATTCACCTCTGTAATCACCTCTGTCATCCTTCTCAGCACCTTACTTTATTATGTACATTTTCTGAGAGGCAACATAGACCTGTACACAGTATTCACAATGTGGGGAAATCTTGGATTTCCACAGCTGAAGCTCTGGGTTTTGTTCCCCATTCTTTGCCTAATTATTTTTAACACCACCTTTGGCTTTCTGACTGCTGCTGATTGTTGAGCTGCAGTTTTCATGAAAACACCCCCAGAGCTACTGAAATCTCCTTCCTAGATTTTAATGGTTCGTCTCCCTCCCACCCTGTCTACTGCTTTGTGCTTATCACCACCAAACGACCTTTTTACCATGTATATTATGAGATCCTCCTCCAGTGTTTTTCAGTCAGCTCCAAATTTGAGTATCCTAAGTGAATTTCACAATCAGGCAAGTTAGTTATGTCGCTAGCACCTCCTAGACCAGATCATTCAAGAATCCCTGCCGGTAAATCCATGCATCTTTTCAGACAGGAAGTTTTTAAGTCCTCAGAGGATGCACTGTTTTAAAATCTAGGCTCATTGACATGTATTAGCTTTCAATCTCCTATTTCAAAAACTTTTTTGTAACATTTTTATTTCAAATGTCAGAAACCAAGGATTGTTGGTAATGTCCACAAATTCCAAAGCATCCATCCTTAAATGAAGGTTCCAAACTGGCAGAAAATAACCTTACAGCCTATGTTACTAATACGTCAAATAACAAGAAAGGCTGTTAATATAATTATCTTCTTACTGCTATTTTGGGAGACACAGTAGGTTTTGATGGATCTGGAAGTAATAGGATCTCTTAAGCCATAATTTACAAGCACGTCTGTCTTGAACAATTTTCCACACGGGAAATTAATCACATTCTGCCTAATGGGAGGAAAAATATCCCTTTGCAGATTGAATTGGATTTGCCATGGTCAATTGGATGTGGGATTCTTCTTTATCCCTACTCACAAGCTGAGGTGTAGGGTTTCTATCCAAGATTCACTGTGCTAGATTCCACTGACGAAGGTATTTCATTGGTGGATGATATTTTTATGCAATGCTCACAGTGACAGAAGTCAAATATACCAGCATGGCACAGTCACAGAATGGGATTGTGGCAGGCATCAGGAATTGCAGATAATTATTGCAGAAACTACATCTCAGTAAATTTCAGTGTCCACACATACTTCGGTCTTAATTCTGTGAAAAATAAATAACTGGGCCAGATTTAGGAAGCAGGCAGCACATATCCCTTCACCAGCCAACACAGATCACCCTGACCCAGGTCAGGTGAAATGGCTCATCTGCCACTCAGGACTGCTCTCAGAGACTCAGCTCAAGCCACCATGAACCTGCATTCTGATGTGAATGTGTGAAACAAGTTTCCAAATCACACAACTTCCTAAAAGTATCATGATCCTCGGACGTGTACCTGTATCTTAGGTACAACAGGAGTGAATTTAGCTGAGGCAATGGTCGCACACTTGAAATCACAACACCAGAAGCTCCATTTGGTACAGAAGTGCAAGACCTCTCAGCAGAATCACTGCCCAGCCAAAGACGACCTTGGGCATGAGGTGCTGGGAGACAACACTGGATGCTGCAAGACACTAAAAGCTTAAAGACACTGATGCAGTGCTGCAGTTCTGAATGACCCAGGACAAGGTGTCAGTGGCAGCTCAAAGACTCACAGGTCTCATGTACCCTGTAGACATTTATTCCTGCAGGTAAACTCCTGCAAGACACCACAAGGGATCAAAGGTTCCTCATGTACCAGGCTAATGACTTGTCTGGAAACTGGCTGTTCTTTGTACCTGCACTGGCAGTCAAGAATGAGCTGCCCAGAAACTTAGGCCTTCCCTAAAGCTTTTGCTGAAATCATTTGCCAAACTTCAGGTTTAGATTTTAATCCCTTCCCGTCTCATCATCAAAAACCCATTGTGCAGAGCAGATGTCCTGGTGCCGATTCATCTCCGCTTCTTGGAAAATCCCAACTTGTTTATGGTTCCAGTGGAAAAGGGGTGAGAAAGAGAGACTTGGAAAAGGTGATGGAAAATAAACCAGGAAACTAACACATCAGCTGGCACTGAGATAAAGAAGGTGTTTCCAGGTAGCAGGAAAAGATCCATGTCTCTGGAATCCCTTGACTTTGCCATTAAGAAGCAGAACACAGAGTTACTCAATATTTCTTTAAGGCTGAAAGACTAAAGCAAAACAGGATGGCTTAAAGTAAAAAAGGAGTAATCGTATGACTGGAAACTATGAGTGCCCCTAGCCAAGCACCCAAAGGAACTGAGTAATGTTCATTAGTCAGTGACTTTATTGGTACTTGGGACTTTCGACTTCTGAGCAAGATTTAGACCAAGAAGATATTCTGGGGCATGCCACTCTATTTATGTTTGGATGGAATTCAGCCTCACCCCGCATAATATTTTTCCATGCTGATTTAGGCAGAACCAGCCCTCACTTTTTCCCTGTGCTGGGTAAGAGTGGGTCCCCTTCTTGGGATCAACATGGTGGAAATGCCACTTCCCAACCAGCAGCGTGAGAGCAGAGGAGATAGCTGAAGAGGAGTGGTTCTCTTGCAAAGAATAGGAAGATATTTTCCAAAGTATTTATTCCCAGAGCAGAAACCCACTGTTCCAGAGACAGTACGAACACAAGACAATCTCTGAGATCAGTTTGTTCACAACCAAAATGCTAGGTTCCACTGTGGCTTTTGAACAAGTTAATAAATAGCAGGGAAATGCCAAGCACCTGAATTAATACTGGGCACCTGTGCAAAGCAAAGTCCAGGTCATACCTCAGAATAACCTGACTGCAAGAAATACAGAGCAACAAAGGTGCTGCACAAGCAGTTTGGTGATGCCACAGTCGCCACAGCAATGGTGGGCCAGATTCAACTGCTACTAAGGTCCTCTGAATGCATGGATGGGCACTGAAAGAGAAGGAAAGTGGGACCAGTGAAGACTAGCACAGAAAGTGGCAGGCACCCAAAAGCCCACAGGATGCAGCAGAATCTTCCACTGCACTCATCTGCAAGACAGACAAAAGAGTATTTCCTGCTGAGTTACATAAAATTATGTGGCTGCAAATGGATTTGAAAGATTGGGCTTTTTCCTTTTAGACAGACAAGAAGGAGGAAATAAAAGTATTTCTTGCAACTGCTACAATGATTGCTCTGTGACACGAGGCTTTCTGAACGCAGTATTCATACACGTACACTTGAAAGAGCACATGCAGCTGAGGGACTGGTGGTGTGGTGACACAAAGTATACTGGTGCCACTTACAAATCAGAGTGGTGTTGTCCAGAAATCATGAAGTTTTGATTAAAAACCAGAAGCAGTTTAGGAAAAAAGTTACATTTTGACAAGTTTCTGCTACTGGGTAGACTAAAACCCCTCTTTTTGAGGCTGAGATCTTACAACCACAAAACTACTGACCCTTCATGTCCAGTTGCTACACACTCTTAATTAATCTTCATCATGATCTTTTCAGTGTGTGGCTCCAAAGAACTAAATCATAAAAACACAGCATGAGAACTCAAGAGACCAGCAAATTCATTACCTTGATTCATGGTACAATCAGTTCTACCTATGGCACTACTGGGGAAGTCTGTTTAATCTGCAGTTACAGGCCTCCAAAGTAGAGTCCTCACCTCCTTGGGCCATCCAAAATCACCTTTCCAAGGCACAACAACAAGGAAGGAGGATGCATATTTAGGACATGAAGAAAAGTTTAGGTCTTACTTACCATCACATTTTTAATGCTATTTATCCAGAAAAAGTACTAGATGGATCTTTTTCACAGGTGTTTGTCTTGTTCAGGAGGCAGGTTTTTAAAATTTTTCTCTGGATGACTCTGTTTTCCACATTGCTTATTTTAGCTCATATTTTATAAATTTTTGTTCGGGTGCCAAGAGGGAAAGACAGGTGCATTTCAGATACTGCACTGGAGATTAATTTAACAACTATTACTTGAAAAAGAGGGCATTGACATGAGCTTTTGGGAAATACAAAAAGAAAGAATTTAACAAATTTCTGATATTTTGAGGACATACAGAACATTTTACTTTTAATGACAAGCAGATCTCCTGCAGTCAGATCTTGAGACAGCTCAGCTGCCTGGGAGTGATTCAGGAGGGTCACTTCTGAGTCAGCTCAACCTGTCAGATTGCCTTAGATCATCTTATAACCCCTAGGAAACCTGCATCAGTAACAAATCACAGCACAGACACAGAGCCCCCAACAAACCCCAAGCATTGCAAATGGGGAAAAGAAAAAATTTCTCTTGGCCCTTTCCAGACATTGCAATAGGGATACACTGCAGGAAGGGAAGCAGGTATTTCCAAATGGAAAAGCCATTAATGAGAACAGTCTGGCCCTAGGACTCGTACGGATCAGAACCAAACTGAGTGACATCGGAGCCGGCGTCTCATTGCTGCGAGTGAGAAACCAGCCTGGCTGCACCACGAGATCAGAAACACATGGAGCACCAGTGAGCCCTTGGGGGACAGCAAACCACTCCCAGCCACAGATGAGAGCAAAAGAAAGAGACGAGTGCGGAAGGGGCAGCCTGACAGCCCCTTCACCGTGTGCTGGCACTGAGATGGACCCAAAGGACTTCAGAAAGGGACACAGATACCCGCGCCGGCTGCTCTGCAGCACCACGAGAACCTGTGTGTGGCTCATGGGGCTGAGGAAGCCAAGAGAAGCTGTGTCCTTGTGCCGGAAACAAGCTACGTGCAAGGACAGAAGCAAGAGACAGAAGTTAATGAGACTGAAGAGGATTATTCCCGCTTCCCAAGGGTCCACGGGTAAATACAGGTTTTCCTGCAAGCATACTGCCACTTGGGGTGATAGCTTTCCTTCCATTGTATTAAAATAGCTAACCAATTTGAAACAGAAGTCAAATTTCCAAACACACACCAGGAACACATTTGACACTTCAAAAAACAGGAGTCAGGGTCAGATGACACTTGGGCTCTTCTGAAAATTTCCTGATGGAGCCTTTCACACTGTAAAACTATCCTGCAATAATTTGAACACTCTAGTAGAAAAGCCAGTTGCTTTCCTAGGTCAGACTGAGACCTGCTCTTGAGATTTTTCACTTGCTCACCCAAAATAATCATGTTCCTGGGGAGAAGGATTTCACTGCCTTCCCCAAGTTACAGAAAAAACCAGTTTGTGACTCCCCATATGCCAATGGGAGGTTCCTTGCCTGCACCAGCCTCTGCTTGCATGAAGCTCTGTTTTATGAGCCTGAGAGCACTGCTTTGAAGGAGGACAGAATGGGAATGATGGTCTATAAATCACTTGGGAAGAGAAGAACTTGGCTCTCCGGACACCCTCAGTCCGACACCCATACTTTTCTAGTGTGGTACCAATGTCAAGAGAAACTGTGCCTTTGGCAGCCTAATCTAAAACTGTCTCCTTTGAGAAACAGCTGGATACTGCCAGGGTGAGAGACTCGGCTCCCACCACCTCCACCCCTTCAAAATCCTACTGCAAAAATCACAGGTCACCCTGTGCTACTCACCAAATGCCTCAGTGCTCTGATGCCAAATCCTTACTCCCTCCTTGTACCCACTAGCCTCCCCTCCTCTGGGGCTGCAGCAGTGAGCCCTCCTCTCTTTGTTACACTACTGCACACAGCAGCAGCCAAGAAACAGTTTTTCCTTTGCAAAGGAATCAATTCACCATAATGTAGTAATTTCGCTCTCTGGTAATTAAAGAGCTTAAGCTCCAACTCACACTTCCAAGCATTTGCTCAGATGGGAGGAAAACTAACAAAAACAGTCAGAGGCATCACCAGAACCACCCCTGTGAAAGGCCTAATTCCCTATATTGCTTTAATTAAAAGTGGATGAATAGCAATCTCTCAGCCCCAGAGACCTTTAAGAGAAATAAAGTCAATCTATAGGCTTATGAAAATAAAACAGGAGGATGGAAACAAACACAAAAATCCTGCCAGTTTTAGGGCTTACCAGAGGATTATAACATCTGGGCTCTCTTTTCAAGGGGAGGTGAACTGAGAAATGGATGATGTAGAGAGGACACAATCACCCTTTGAAGTGACTATCGTGCACAGGGAGCTGTTGATGGGAGAAGAGGAGCAGAAAGCTACAGAGAGGCAACAGCCTTGCCCACACATTTCTGTCTTCATGGCTGCCTGGAGGAACACTCCTATCTGCTGACACCACAGAACAAAGGATCTGGTGTAATTGCAAAAAAACAAAAACGGGCCCAGGGGAGAAAATCCAAATAGATGATGAGTATAGTTGACCTGCGGTGAAATAGAGAACAAGGTGTGAGGAATAATCTAATCCATAAAAGCTAAGCATTTATCATCACTCTTACAGCAAGAGACCACCCTGCAAACAGATGTGAGCAAGGAGGCTTTTAACACAGCAACACCACCAGTCAGGGCATAGGTAACTACAGAAGGACTTTACTGCTGCAGTATTTGAGTGCTATACAATGTTTAATGGATTTATTCTTCTATTCCACGGGGAGACATGGCAATTCTAGTTTGTCTCTCTTCTTCCCCAGTACAGTACATGCAGAGATTCTGGGGGTAGATTTGGACCCCATTTATTCTACTTGAGCCCCCAGATCTTCTACTTCCTATTTGTAAAGAACTTCTGGCAGTGGGGAAAACTCGTGACACATCTTGGGCAGAATCAGTAACTTAATATGGGCTTAATTGGTGATTCCCAAGTTCACACCCTTTAGGAGGGGGGGCAGTGAGAAATTGAAACCAAGCCCCCAAAGTGGGGTCGAGCCCTGCTCACCTGGTCCCACATGCCCAGGGTAAGCCTGCATGGTGGTGGGTGCAGGATGTCATCTCGGGCTTTGCTGCAGCAGTGTCGACACACGCACGCACACAATGAACCAAACTCAATTGCTTTTCCACTTGGGCCAGAGAAAATTAAAAACTTGTGAATGTCGCTTTGTCTTAGAAAGAAAGCAAGTTTACTTTGCTTAGCTTTATTACAACTTAGCCTTCTTATCAGCTTGATTTCATTCTTAAGTCATTTTAAACCCTAGTATCATATAATCTGGCAGCTACAGTGATGGGTTTTACACAGAAAAACAGGGAAAAAGCTTTCAAAAGCACTCAGGCCCGCTGTGACTGCTCCTCCTGAAGTCAACAGTAAATCCAATGATACCACTGGGAGCAGAGGTCGAAGCTGAGCAGGCTTGACACTACAGAAACTTACGGGTGGGATTTTCAATCTCTTCAAAACTGATTACTAATAACAAAGTATATTAAAAGTAAAGAGCTAAGTTGTGACCCTGAAAATATTTACATATGTGCCTAGCTCACAGATTGTAAGTAATTACGGGAGGCCTGATTTCTCTCACTTTCTTTAATGAAAGCCAGGAAGGAATAAGGGCCCAGATGCGTGGAAAACCTTGGCTCATGGAGAGAGTCAGTTACAATGATTTTGGTGGAATTACTCATGCTCTGCAGAGACTTTGAGCACAGCCATGCACACAGCAAGACTTCTTAGAAACACCAGGATCTTCCTAAACTCTCAGCTGCACACTGACATGCAAACACACCAAGTGTGAGACGGAACTTATTGGGCTGTGATGGTGCTGAATAACAGCATTAAAATCTAATCTCTTCTAACTGACTGTAGCAAAACTTGGACCAGAAAATGAAGGCTAGTCAAGAAAAACTGGAGGGGTGTGTGTGTTTCATTATTTGTGCACATCTGACATTGTGACATGAACTAACCTAACTTCAAAGGATGAAACATCATTATTACAAAGCATTGCATTGAATATAACCATTTCCAGGCTATTATGCAAGCCCAACTGAAATAATATTATGGGTACAGGATTATTCTTGTTCTCTATTAATCCCAAGAGGAAGAGCAGTGTGACTTATTTTCTCATCCTGACAAATCATCTCAAGACACTGCTGAATCAGACATGTTTGCAACTTAAGAGGAAATAAGTAAAAATGTTCAGCTTCTATTACTAAGTTTGAGGATTCATTAAAAGGAATGTAAAACTAAACCTCATTTAAATCTCCTCATTGTTCACCATATAAATCCTTAGATTGTGTAGTTACACTGTAACGAGAAAAAAAAAAAAAAAAAGAAAGATTAAGAGGCGGTGACCTTCCCAACTATTCGTTTCCAGGCAGTTTCACTCCCAGGTTCCTGCACAATACAGCAGTCTTCCCTGCAAACGTTTCAGGGGAAATGCTTTACTTGCATAAAGGCTGCAACTGTTCCCACTGAAGTGAAGCCGTAAAACTACTGCAGTTGAACCAAAACCTGATAACAGCTTAATGGCATAAAGCAATATTTGGACTAAATTGAGCCTGATCATATCACTCTAAGTTCTTTTCCAAGTTAAAAGGCTTTTATTTATAGTCTTTACTTACACCCAAGAGACTTCAACATATTTTAACTAACCTGCCTTCCTTGTCTTCTTAACTTTGGTTCCTTTCCAAGAAAAAAGATGTCATCTGACCACGAACAGGGTTTGATTTCTAGCAGCAGAATTAACCCACAACAAATCCCTTGTGTTTATTCGCTGAGTGACGGTGCATGTTCTGGGGAGTGAGCTTAGCAAGTATTTCCTTGATGAAAGGGGTGGAGGGCAACAGGCTGGAGTTACCTCTCCTACCACATCAACCACTTCCGTGAAACAAATCTTTGAAACCCACCTATTACAACTCTTCTGGTTTCACAGACAGCTCCGAGAGAGCAGACTACAGCAAGACCCACCAGTGGATTAGTGTCACTCCTACTGGGACTCACTGAAACTCCTCACACACATCACCCCATGCCAACAGTCACCTCGGGCTGCTGCACTGCAGAAACACAACTTAGACTATGCAATCCTGGCTACAAACACAAACTGGACAAAGCAAAGCACACCACAGACTTCCCTTCACCTGCCAGGTACACATAGGAGGGACTTCAGAAATGCCCCAGTGGTCAGATACCACTACAGCCACCACCACAGCCAAGGGGGCTAATGCAAGGGCAACTCAACAGTATTTAAAGACCAAAGAGAGTCAATTCACCCTCTCTTTGACAGGAATGGAAAAAATAACATTTTTGTCTAGAATGAGGGAAAGAAATTGAAAACAAGTATTATATCAGGTTGAACAATGTCATGACCACAAGAAAAGCCTTTTCCTGTCTTTGAGGGTCTTTTTTTCTGACTTGTGTCCAAGGGTCTTTCAGTCAGATCTAGTGATGTGCCTCCTCTGCTCACAATATAGTTCATGCCTGCTCCAGACCTGGCTGGTGGTGGGCATGTGACATGGGCATGGCATCACACAAGATGCTGCAGTCCCCAGATCCTGGATCCCCAGATCCCAGATCCTGCCTGCAGCAGCATTACCCTGGAATGCTTTGTGCCTTCATTTCCCAAATACCCTTTCCATGGCTGCTCTGCTGTCTGGGAAGGAGCAGGGGTACCAGTTACCTCACTAGCAGGGATATCTCACTACCTTGGCTTTGTTAGACTTTGTTAGACAAAGAAATGGGAAAGGAGGTCCAGGCAGGTGATTCAAGCAAGCTCTTAGTTGTCCAGCAGCACATCCCTGGCTGTGGGAGGCAGCAGGGAGCAGGTGGGTCAAGCAGAGCAGTATCACATTCCAGCAGAGCAGCTTTTGCTTGGCAGTGTCCTCCTTCCAGCTGCAGGTAGCCCACTGGTGGCTCCCCCAGCCCCTGTCACCACATGCCAGAGCCAGCAGCAAGCAGCCCCTTCTTCTCACAGACCCTAGAAGAAGGTGGTGGCTGGGGCATTGTGCAAGAGTAAATATTTATGTAGCCAGGGCCTTCCTTCCCCTGCTCTGTATTTTCTCCCCTTCTTAAAATGTCACAGATCAGCTGTTTCCATAATTGTGCAGGAAATGAGTTCCCTGCCGGCTGGCAGCTTAACACTCACGTGTGCTGAGTCTACTGTAGCTGCACCACTCACCTCTGCTGCTGGCCCGTGAATCCACCCAGAATCTTCAGAGGATATGGCCAGAGGGGAAATGGGACAGTCAGGGACATGGCCACAGAGCTGCCTGTGACTGTGGCAGTCCTTCTCACAGCTGCAGCTTAGAGGAACCCCTATTCCCTGGTCCACGGGTCAGATCAGGATCCCAGGAGACCCGACACTCTGTTTATGTCGCTTCAGAGCAAACATCCAAACCAGACTAACAGAGTTTCCTGCCTGCACACAGCGGCGGGCGCACTCAGGAAATTCAGGCATATTACAAGTTTGCCACTTCTTCTTTGTTCTTCAGACAAAGCCTCGTTCACTGGAGATGTTGCTAAAACGATTATTATCTATAGGAGGCTTCTTTTCCCCAAAGGAAATCTGCTAAACACACAAATCTGCATTTGCTGTGTTTTGTAGGAGACGGGATTAATACAGGAACATTCTTCCTTCTGCTCTCTGCATCTACTGATTTAAATAGACCAGCCATGACGACACTGCCCACTGGGAATAAGCCCAAATGCCTTTCTCCTGGACTCCGGTCTGATGGTTTTACTCCTTGCTTGAGATGATACCAAACTACCCAGCATTTGGTGAGAAGAGTTGGCGGAATTTGGTGGGAATCACATCTAACAGTGCACTCAGTGAAAAAGTGAAGTGTGTCCACCAGCCGGAACACCAATAAAGTCCCAACACGGGCAAACCAGACTGTAAATGTTTTGCTTATTCCAAGTCAGCCCTGTGCTGTTCAGAGCCCTGAATACAAGAAGCACCCTACAAGCCTGAACTTGCTGATGCTTAGGAAGTAAAAGCAGAAGGAATGTAGTTTTCTGCTCTTTATTTAGAGGTGGCAAAACCCTGATAGAAAATGACATGGTGGAAGTGCTTAACTTCAGACCCACAGAAATTTGAGGGCAAACATTAATTACCTCAATCCTAGGTACAAGCCCGGGGCCTGTATTAGAACCTCTCTGAATGGAAGAAGCTCAAGAGGATCGAATTTCCCACTTCTAGGACTTACTTTCCTTTCCTCATCTACCTACCCCCACTTTCCTCTTTTTAATTCCCGCTCTCTACCTCAGCTTTACCTTTAAATGGGACTAAACTCTAAAAAAGAAACCCCACAGGGGAGTAGACATTGCCATGGGTTATTTCATTATAGTGAAAATAGATTAACTTTGGCAAATCCCTGCTTTCAGTATCCCCTCACTCTGCTCCTGAGTATAAAGATCCCCTTATGAGTAACGACAATGTTCATGAGAGCCTGGAAAAAGCTGCAGTGTGGAGCAGGGAGGTCTGAAAACATACCACACTAGAGAACATCACCATCTAAAAAGCTCAATAGAGAAAATAAAGTAGGAGAAATCAAGCAGCAAATTCCCAGGTTCATTGTTTCCAATCTACAGGAAAAAAAAATAATCACAACCTATTTTAAGCATGTGAGTATATAAATAAATCATCTGGCCCAGCCAAAAGGCAAAGTGGGCTGAAAACAGACTCAAACATAGGTCTAGGCTATTACTTAGCTGTGAATCTCAGCTGAGCTCTTCTCTCCTGTACAGCCTAGACAACTTAAATCTGAACACAATAAAGACAAGATTAGGTAGATAAGAAATATCCAGAGGGAATATCTAGAGCCTTTGGGGCTGAAAAGCCATCTGAGTCCCTGGCAAGCTTGACTACTGTGTTAAAAAGCACTTTCATTGTATGGGCCACTTGTTGATGGATTGTGGGAAAAAGTCAGATTTCAGAGCAGAGAGGAAGACAAGCAAACCCTTATATAAAGTCACCCTCTCCCCAGTCTGTGGGTTGAATGCAGAATGCTCTCAGACTTGCTACATACCACCCACTTTAGATTACAGACTTGCAGAGTTATTTTTAAAAAGTAATTATAGTAGTAGAGGGCACACTCATCTGGAATGGCTGCCTGAGGAAACGACGAGCCCAATGCAGCTCAAACTGCTTTTCAAGTCTATAATCGTTTTTATTTATTGCCTTTTAAAATGAGAATCAAAATCCAACTAATTTCTGAGTAAAACCGTCTGTATGTTTCCCCAAGGAGTCCAAGGCAGCTAGACTGCACTGAAAACCTTCCCTGGCCTTTCAGTCTAGCATCCAGAGCTGCAAAAAAAATAAATAACCCCCATTAGCTCTGGCTTCAAAGAAACCCAGACCCAAATCCCTTTTCATTCTTTGTTTTCCCTAGAAACTGTGGCTTGATCATTACAAAATCCTCATCAGGAGATTCAAGTGGTCTAATGAGAGGCACAACATGTTTTGCATATGCTGATTTCTGCCCAGAGGTAGTTTCTGGTTGAGCAAAACACGAGTTCTTAACCTGTGTGAGAAGAGTGGGTCTACAAGTCCCAGAAAAAGATTCCATAGCTTTTTTCTATTCCAGCCCTTCATTTCAGCTGTCAGCTGGTGGATTTTGGATCTGTATGCTGAGAAAGGACTCAGAAGAGACTGAGAGAAGAGGACGAGGTACCTGGGCAGACACCAGCATTATTTTTTCCCACTTTTTCTTCTTTTCGTAATGGAATCAGACCCTTGATTCATTCCCCACTAATGCCCAAAGACCTTCAGAAGGCCCAAACTGTGAAACAGACTCAGCATGCAAAGCCAGCAGCCCCCTGCACTCCAGTCTGGGGGGCTCCTCACAGCTCCCCCCTCAGTGGGCAGCTCTGAAAGCTGGCGCTGGCCATGCCTTTTCCACAGCTTTTTCAATAGGCAGCAGCCTTAGGGCATCCTATGACCTCATACTTGACGTCTTGTATTTCAACCAGAAAGCACTTAAACCCTAAAAATATCTCCACAGAGCCTAAAGAAAAGAATACGCCTGTTCCCCTCAAAATCATTAATCCTCTCGCCGCTCGGCTGAGGAACAGCCGCTTCCTCCCGGCAGCCCCTGCTTTCCCTTCAAGCCCAGAGCCGACAGGAAATCCATTCTCCTCTTGTGAGAGACAGGAGATGAATTTTCCACAATAGCTCTCCTAGCAGGGCAGAAAATAGAAAGACACAATAGAAACTGTGAACTCAAACAAAAGGAGCCACTGAAGGGCAGCTCACCAGAAGCTCGGCATCACACAAGTCCTAAATAAGCTGGAGTGGAAAGAAGCCAAGGAGCTGTTAGCTGTCTTGCTAACACAGTATCCAGGCTCAAACATAAGTTGGTTTGCAACCTGGAAGCACTCTCCCCTTTCAGAGAACAGGCAGGAAAATGTAAAATATGTATATTAAAATGAAACTGCACTGCATCATGGACTGGCCCCCAAAAAGATTTCCATAGCTCTTCGAGACCACAGTGGCATGGGTCACCTCTTCACCCTCTGGCAACTCCTCAGAGACATGGACAGGGGACTGCAATGCTGCCTTACTGCAGGTGGTGGAAGGGGATGGGGGCAGAGCCCCTCTTTCTTCTGGGAGTTTGTTGCCACATACTCAGAAAAGCACAGCAGAATGTCTTGGTTATTGATGTTACACAGGTAAGGCTCAGCAAACCAGACATCTGAGACTCTGCAGTGTGTGTGTGTATGCCTATCATGCCTGTAAGACTACCCCTGCATATTAAAGGAACACTGTTTCAAATAACTTAATTCATATTTTAATCTAAAACATAAGATGTGCCTTGATAAAGAGAATTTTATCTTATCTCTCTTGGGTTTTTTAATCTTTATGCTACTTTTTGACTGGCTTTGAACTGCTGCAACACTGTTCATTTCTGAGTAGGTCAGAAATGAAATTCTGAGGAACTCAAAATGACTCAAAAAAAAAAAAAAGTTTCAATCACTTACTAATAACTTGCTGCCCTGACTCAGGATGTTATCTTCATGATGAAGGACAGAATATCAAAAAGTAAAAACAAATCTGAAATTTGAACATAAAACACAGCTAAGAATTAGGACAGGGAACACATTTCCTTTTAAATGCTCTGCTTGCAACCCAAGGCAGGTTATTTTCTCCCAGCTCTCCAAGGGAGAAAATAACCTGCAATAAAATATCTCTAAAAGTTCTAAGGCTCCTCCTCAGCCAGTGTGTGCCTTACAGTCATCATCCCCCTGCCTCCCAAGGTGGGCGGAATAAATGTTGAAAGCACTTTCCATGCACCCTTCTGAAATGGAGCACCTTTGACAAAATGACACAAATCCTAATTTTGCTGATGCTGGTCCCGATTTACACAGGTAGAACACGAGTGGCCGGATCTGAGAGTCACTGCTGTGCTGGCTGTGTGAGAACGAACCCATCATCTCTGCTCCAGCACACCATCTCTGAATAAAGCACTGCTTCTCCTCCAGCCCGCAGCAAAACAAAAGGCGAAAAGCTGGAATATACAAAGGTGAGAGGGGGAAAAATAAAAACAAAACAAAACAAACCCCGCTCTCGCCACCGGACAAAAATCTTCTGTTGCAAACCTGCTGAAGCCCTTTTCCTCAGCTTCGTCATACCCAAAAGACAGTACTGGAAAGAGGAGGGGAAAAAACCAAACCCAACACCTCAAACCGAAACCAAAAAGCATACATAAGCACCTGGGATGCAGTTCATCGGCAGATCTCCTTCCCCACTGCAGCCCGGGAGTGGCAGAAGCAGAGGTGAGGAAGGTCCCAGCCGGCATTGGCGAGAGGTTATTCCCCATCCTCCTGCATTGTGCAAAACGGGGAGGCTGCCCCGCACCCCGGCAGCCCCAGGTGTGTGGGCGGCGCTGGGGCGGCCGCTCCGAGCCGGCCTCTCCCTCGCCGCGGCACTCCTGACTCACCCCGGCCCTGCCCTGGGCTGCGGCTCGCCCCTGCGACTCCCCTTTGCTGCAGGAACAGCCTCCAGCAAACCTCAGCCTGCGAGAGACTGGGGCTTCTCTGGGGAGCCTTGCCCAGAGATTAGGCAGTCAGGCAAAGCCCTGCAGGCAGCGACCAGCTCACCCCACTCCTACCTGCTGCTCCCGGCAGGAGCAACTCGCCGCAGCTCTGGAGCACAGAACGGACTGGCACTACCAGCAGGGCTCTCTGCCGCGTGAATTTGCTGCCTGTCCTCAACAGGCGACCTGTGTGCTCCCGCTACCACGAGGGAGAAAGTCCCAGAGACCCCTCTGAGATTGGGCCAGAGCGTTTCTCTTCTCAGGGGCAAAGCAGGTCAGCGGGGCACAGCGAGGTGACAGCAGCTGGGTGACATCTCATCCCCCATGCTGGCATCCCTCCCGGCGCCCTCGGACACAGCCACCAAGCTGCACTGGCAGCACCAGCTCCAAAATGGATAATTTCCTCTTTCCTCGCCCTAGTCAAGGGAGGAGGAAAACCTGAGTGGGGAAAAAGGGAGAAGGTGCCTCTCTGGTAGAGGCTCCCAAGCACTGGAGGCAGGGACTGGAGCCGGGCTGGAGTGTTGTTCCTGCAGCTGCCTGACCAAGCTGGTAGGGCAGCCTGCACTGATCATCAGCTTCCCAATAATTAGTAAATCCAGGCACACAAAGCAGTCTCCTCGAACAGGATGTCTCCCTCTCCAGGCAGCACGGAAGCTGGAGAGCAGACACCCACTGAGGATTTTCCCCTTCTGGCACATCCTATGCAAAAACCTCTTGTTTCTTCAGTGGGGGTCAAAAGTCGCTTGAATTCCAGCTGGGATCAAGCTGGAATCTGTAGGAAGTGGAAGGGGCTGCCATCATCAATGGCCAGCCCTCCATGCCATGGCAAGCCCAAGCCTCTCTCCAAGGCAGGGATCTGCAGCCCAGCAGTCAGCATGACACAATGATTTCATGCCATGCAGCACGTTTTCCCAAGGCTGCACTTCAGAAGACACAGTGGAACAAGAAGAGCTGACATCCCTCCAGCTTTGTCTTCTGATGGCTCTCCCACTTAGTGCCAAGAGAAATGAAAAACAATGTAAGCCCTGGAGTCTTGGGTCAACAACTGCAAAATCGTTAATCCCAGAGTTGCATTGCCCTGTCTCTGCCATTTAATTTGCCACTGTGGTCTCCAGAAGCTCAGCAGACGAGTCTTCGCCTTCCAGCTGAAATCCTTCATTAATTATCTCAAGATCCCTGAAAAAGGGAGCCCAAATCCATAGCCCCTTTTCTCTTGTCCCTTTTACTTTTCAGATGTAAAAGTACCTGACAGGAAGGGAGCAAAACTACCCATCCACACTCCAAAGATTGTTCTTCAGGTATGCAGCTGGAGACGTAATGGAGAAATCAGTGTATTGCAGATGGGCTCAACCAACAGCCCCACTTCCCATCCACTTCTTCTTAGAGCAACAGACTGTCTTTGCTCTAGAGAGGGGTTTTTGCAGCAAGTTTTATTCTGACTCTTCCACAGTCTCCCTCCAAGGAAAAAAATTCATACCACCAGCTACAAAAATGCTCTCTGGCCAATCCACAGAGTTTCTTATGCAGTTTTCTTCTGCATAACCCTTCCCGATGCAGGATTTTCCAACATTAAAGAGGGAAACCAGAGAGAAGAATGGGAAAACTCATGAGAAGAAGATAAAATGAGGAAAGATGAAAATATCACTTTTGCCCTCTCAGTATGGTTAAAAAAAAAAATCACAAAAAAATTGAAGGCAAAGAAGTCACTCTCAAGAAGTAAAACAAAACTACAAAATTGTTCACGGGACATCTTCTACAGGACTACCTGGTACTGTTTATAATTTCTTTGCACCTCTTTATGGCACTGAAGGCCATTGGCTCCTTATTTGTGTAAGGGAAAAATGACGGTAAGTATATTTGAAGGAAGAAATTGATGAAAATAAAGTAAAGGTGTCTGGAGGAAAGAAGAACTGCACTTTCCTGCTGCTGAACCCAGTATGGTCTCTCCTTGGGGGCAAGGCTCTGAATCCCATTACATTTTCCTTGGTTTTAGAGGTAAAAGGTTTCTAGCACAGTCAAGCACTACTTATTGTTTCAGGAGAGCACCGACAAACAGGAGTGGCAGGATGGAATATGCCAATTTCCTAAGCCAGAGCTGATGGGGGGATTTGTCCTACTCTGCAAGTGGCACAGCAAGCCCTGGGCACTGAGAACCCAGCATGCAGAGCCACTCCAGCTTGGCTGAATCAGGCCCACAATAAGCAAGCAGGACCATAACATCTTCATAAAGCAGGATTTAAGTACAAACATCTGCCTTGCCATTTTTAAATTAAGGGAGTTTATAGCTAGATATTCGTTTCTGTAATCCACGGCTCCAGCTGCAGAAATGCCATGCGTATTCTAATTTTGGCAGCTAGTTTATTTAACAGAGTTTGACATTGTTTGACATTTAGCTGAGTCACCTTGTTCCTGGGTAAAGCAACAAGGGCTGTTCAGCAGTTCAACAAGAAAGAGGCAGAGATTCGATATCAAAAGTAAAACATATATCACAGAAATTTTAAATTAAATACAGCTGAGGTCTATTCTGTTTTGGCAGCTTCTCTCTTTGGGACACTAAGTCAACCCAAATGTTTTCCAGATATAACTCTTCCCCTCAAGGACATGTGGCACTACCATCTCCCTCATGTTCCTGGAGGGTGGGAAGGGTAGGAAGTGTTGTAATGGGCATATAGAGTTTATCTCCCCCTCTGCAAATATCATGCACCTATATACCAGCACATCCAATCACTAAGATCTGCACAAAGGCTGAGGAGCAGCCACCTGCAGTCAGCCAACATTTTTCTAGAAGAAAGTAAAACAGATAGGCTGGTGACAATCAATACATGAGGAACAAATGCTACCTGCAGACAGGATTTTCCTACAGCACCTCATGTGAAGCCATCTGCACTCCAGTACAGTGCTTTCAAGGACTTCAAAATGCTTTACAGTAAGAAAAGCAGGCCAGCAGTATCTATTCTTATCACAAAGAAGTTTCATAAAGTGATTTGGCTATGCGTTTGTTGGTGGTACAGCTAAAAAGAGAATTAACTTCTTAAACTTCTCTCCTCATCCCAGATAGGAAATGGATGGCAACACCACCTTCCTCTGGCTACAGAGTCTGGATGCAGCACAGAACACTGCAGAGAGCAAACCCTGAGCCTGAGACTGCCTTCCACAAGCTCTATGGAGGCTGCCAAGACACTGCCAGGCAGCTGTGCTGCCCTGCTGTGGCTCTGATGCTTGTGTCATATTTGTGCTGCTGGTTTTTAAGTCCCTACTCCCCAGTAACCTTGGAGCTGTGCTCACCACACAGCTGGAGCAGCTGCTTTGCCTGCAAATAGTGTTAGGGACCGCAGCATGCTCCTGGAGAGGACTAAGCCTTCCCATCCCAGCTTCTCTTCACAGACTTTAAGGGAAGAGCTGGGATCTCCTTTTTATAGCAAGAGCCAGAACAGACCTTTTAACAGGCTGAAAATACTCCATTTATCCTGGCAGGCAGTGCAGCAAGCCAAACTTCAAGCCAACAGCCAGAATCGTGCAGTCAGACAATAGGGAGCTGGCCAGAGCCTGCACTTCCAAGAGCACGCTGTGGTCTGGCTCATCTCCCCCATGCCATCCCTGCAGCCGTGGCTGGAAGAAGCTGTGTAGAAGTGTGTGCTGTTACCCTGAGGACAGGATATCTATCGTGTTCACACCCTCTACGAAAGGTGTCAGAGGGACAGTCGCTCAAGCTAAAAAGATAAGTAAATACCTTTTTAATCAGCATTGCAGAAACCCCTATTTGCATTTAACCTTCCTTCGGTTTCCTTTCTATTGCAGGGGCAACTCCAATTATTCATTCCTTTTTGTACAGTAAGTGTCTGCAGAGTCACAGCATCCAGAAAAGAAAAAGACTGACTCTGGTGCCCAGTGGTCTCCCAAATGGTGGCTAGAGCTCAGGCTGCCTGGTTGCACCCCAAAGAGACAGTCACCCAGAAACCATCAAATCCCTTTGTGAAACGGGGCATGAGCCAACCTGAATCTGAACAGCTGATGCAAGATCCTCTGAGAGCTCTGAACACCATACCAACTATTTTAGGGGGAGGTGCAGGTCTGTTATCACAAGGCTGCGCGTATGAGCTCCCAGGGAAAAGGCATTTGTAAGAATGGTCACAAAAAGTACTAAAGACAGTGGCCAGGGAACTACGGTCTCCAGCTGCTCTCAGCCATCTTATTTAGGGCTTTCCCCACAGCATTACCTGGTAGAAAAGGAATGATTCTTTGCTTGGGATCTTTCTGGCCTCCTTCAATAGGGAACTTGTCCAGAAGCTGCATCTGCAAAGGAAGCACAATGAACATCTTAGGGGGAAACACGGACCATCTGCATAGGGACCAAGGGATCTCTTGGACTGTGTGTGGTTTAGGACAAAAGCAACTGCAGGAATTACTTTGTCTTATTGGAGGGGAGCCTGCACTTAAAAAGGTATGATACAGTTCACTCCAAGAAAGGGAGGGCAAGTTCCTGGCAGCACAAAGGCGCTGGGACAGGGCCCAGGCAGACAGCTGAGCCTGGCCTTGCTTTCATTCTAAAATTAGTTTCCCATTTTTTCTACAAAATACACGCCTTGTCTCTAATACACAGACTGTCTGTGCTGGTGGAGCAACAGGTTTTACCTGTCCATCTGACAGACCACCCTCCTGGCTAAAAATGCTATTCAAGCACCCAGATTAAAGCATATCTAATAAAACACCTACTCTGCTTTTATGGCAAAAAAAGTAAATAAAATTGCCATTTTTCTGCCTTGGTCCAGTAAGAAAGAGTTCTCCCAGGGAGATAGAGATGGGGTTTGGGGGAATATCTTCCACTGCAGTCCCTACATGGAGGGTAGCAGGCAAGGAGGCCTCAGAGAGCAGAGCATCCCACAGAACACCAGCTCCACGAATGGCCTGAAAGCACAGCTCAGGGTGGGTGTGCTCTCAGGCCAGTACCCTTTAGCACATGGTTTCCTAGCCTAGGAAAGCTGCATGCTGATCTGACATTCCTAAAGGAGCCCTACAATATATCCTTGGATGATGAGATCTGATGGACAAGTGCCACTGAGGCTGAAGACCAGCTGAAAGGCCTCAGACAGAAAGATGCACCTGCCCTAGTGGCACCTTCATGGACTTGCCCCAAAAAAACCAGCTCCAGCCCTGAAAATTGCCAGAGCCTCTCATCTCTCCCATTCATCCTGTGCAGCCTTTTGCTCTCATTCAGCATGTGGTGCTACCAAGACAGAGACCCAAATCTTCACATTCTGTTTCATTTCTCCCTGTGTTTCCTATGCATGATGTCTCTATGATGCTCAGTGTCCCACTCCTACTCAGAAGCCCTGGCTCCCTCGGGCAGGGGGAACTCCAAAGCCCCTGCCAGCCCCAGGGCTTCCTTCCAACAGACCAGGAGAGACATCTTTCAACTCACAGTCCACAGCTCCTGTCATCTCTGAGGAAGGCAAGGAAGGAAAAGCAAGCAGTCGTGTTACTTGCCCTCGCAGAATCCCTATCTCCTCACCTCAACTGGATTTACAGTTCAATACAAATACCCAAAGTGGCAGCAAGAGCTGGGGGAAGGGAGGGGATACTCGTCAATCAATCAGCATTTAATCTCATCAGTGCTATGCATCCAACAGGGAGCCTGTGCAAGCTAACAGTGGTTTTGCTAGCTCGACAGATTTCCTTTTAAAAATATTTTTTTTGCTAACTTGGGGGAAAAAACAGCCAGAATTATTTTTTTTTATTTTTTACTGGTTTTGTTTCAAGCACGCAGAATCCTTCTTGTCTTCCACCGCACACAACATCTCCAGCGTTTTCACCACATGGCACAGCAAACCAAAGATCAAGAGGAAACTCGGGAGTAGAAGGAACATCTGTGCAGGAGAAGAACTTAAAAGATCCCACATGTTTCCCCATCAGGGAGTCAGCCTGGTAAATAAATAGACCATAGCTTTGCGGATTGTTAGCTAACCTGCTTTTTTGCCTACAGAGACACATTTTTTTATTGAAAATGGGAAATTTTGTTTTCTTGTAGGTAGAGTTCTGGGTGTCTGAGGTCAGGCATGGGCAGGAGCTTCCTTCAAAGAAGAGAGGAAAAAAATAGAGGGGGAGGGAATCCCCACCTGCTGACTTGAAATTTCACTGCTGCTACACTTTTTAGCCAGGAAGGCAATTCTCACTTTACTATGCGGTGACTGATTGAAGCTGGAACTGATACAGTCAGATTCCCAGGGTTATTCTTGGAGTTAGATTAGCTTGGCTAACACAAGCCTTTTTAACCACATCAAGAGAGCCACAACGTGTATAACTTAATGCTATTTATCTAAAGGGTGAATATCAGCAAAATAGATACAATAAACTGAAGCTGGAATAGTTTATCTAAACTCTCCTAGACTACACTTTCCACCCCAGCTCTTACCTCCGCTGGGAAGGTCTGGATGGCAGGGAGCTGGGGGAGGCAGGGGCACTGCAGAAGCCATGGATCCTTCAGGATGTTAAAGTCAAAGTGCAGCAGAAGCAAGGAGCCTTCCTCAGCACTTTCCTGCACCCAGTTCTGCCATTCAAAGCCAGTGAAGCTAGAGCTAAAGTCCTAGAAAAGCAGGATTCTGTATCCTCCCACCCACAAAGGATGCAAAGTGGAAGATGAGGAAGAGATGTATATAGGACAAAAAAAATTATCAGTGGATGTGAATGAAACATCCCAAATCTTCCAAAGATGATGGAGTGTCCCAAGCCAATGCCAGAGCACTGGTGTCCAGAGCTCCCCACTCAGCCCAGCTCTGGTAAGAAGAGACAAAGGGAGTAGCTGGAATGAAGAAAGTTAAGGGCTGAACTACCAAAACTTCTCCTGGTAGGCACAGCCCTTTCCTCACATGATTAACAGACAAAAATTAATATACAGATTTTCAATTCTCTTGATTAGATGTCTGCAGAGCATCTAAAAGTCAAAAACTCTTTCGTCTGTGACAAATGTTTTTCCATTAAAGGAAGTTATTCTTGTTGTAACTGCAAATACACTTATGATTGATGAAAAAACCCTTCAGTTAATGCTCCAGGTTATTCTACTCAGACATGGGCAGTCTCCACAAGTTGTTTCTCATATCTTTGATATGTGACAGTTAACGTAGGGACAAAGTTTGCTAAATCAGAAAGCAATTCTGTCACCTGGAATAAAATCATCCCAGTGTGAAGGCAAAGAAGGGAAGTTGGATGCAGAGTCCCAAAGAATTGAATTGGGGAGTTGGCTTCGGGCAGACAGGAAAAACACAGCTGGGCAGAGCATTTTGGCAAAACTGGAGGAGCTCAGTTCATCTGCTTACAATGAGAAGGAACCTCCAATTGCATGACTGGTGTAGTGTGCAGAGAGAAGCCTGTTACCGTGCCCCTGTATCACAGGGTGGAGGATCCGTTTGGAAACAGGGAGGGTATATGGAAACCAGGAAGTGAGCTTTCCATCCATTCAGGCAACATGGCTGGAGCCAGGCTGAACAAACACATCCCACTCTCACTTCTGGCACCACAGATGCATATCCACAAATAACTCACCACCAAAACTGCCTCTCCAATTTTTGTCTCTCCAAACTGCTCTGGGTTTGCTGACATCTTTCCTACTGAACTCCTGAACAGTCCTGCCTTCTGTTCCTAGCACCTTCCTTCTTGCTTCTGCCCAAAACTCCTTTAGAAGACCTGCTATAAAACCCTGTGGTCCAGATTATGACTTTCTTGCAGCGGTCAGCAAATGATCATCAATTAATCTCATTAAAAATCAAGGGAATTACTCATGTGAGTTGCTGCTCATTAAAAAGAGAGCAGACTCAAGAGCACTGGCCCACTCCATTCCTTTCTATTTGTACATAACCATGAAATCATTTGACTTGCAAGAATGAAATAGGAAGATTTCAGAGTATCAACTCAACCACTTCCCCAGGCATCTTCCTTCTCATGTCTTCTGCTTCAGGCCACCTTTATTTAAAATGCAAACATGACATGAAGAAAGAGCCACTCCTGCACACAAGAACCATTTGGGTTTGCCAGATAGCAGCATCTCTGGTCAGTTCACATCAGCTTTTCTGTGAATATAAGATTCTGCCCCTGTATGCCTTAAAATGGTAATACCTGGTTAAAAATCTTAATAAAGAAAAACAAGCGCCCTTTGAGATGCTACAAGTAGCATCTCTGAGGACGAGAAGCCAAGCAGCTTCCTGATAATTTACTTACTACCTATCTTGGTTACCAATTTTACCTATCTTGGTTAAATTTTCATGAAACAACATTTTTTTCTGCTGTAGACACAAGGATTTACAGCACCCAAGACTAAGAGGCATCTTCTCTTTTGAAGGAGAGGCTTTTACTCTGCTACAAGCCAACCAGTGCAGGGGACATGAACATATAAACTGTTCAATGGCTTGACCCTGTGGCATTTGCCAGCGGAAACTTTTTTCCTGGTTTGGTTTTGAGGTTTTGGAAGTTTGTGTCCAAATCCAACTCCCTAAAGTTAATCCACTGAGACAGTTACCTGACTTCCACCTATGCCTTATACTACAAACTATGCATGAGTTTCCTGCTGTGCTGTTGGTCCCTCCCCTTCCTTTCTTGCAGCAGTTTTAATTCCTCTGGTTAGAAGAATTAAGTTCTCCTCTTAAAATGAGCAAATGAGGACACCTACATAACCTCTTAGTGTAGAAATCTTTCTGGTTCCTTTTCAAGTTTTCAAGGATGCAGGTTTGCCATGTGCACAGATAAAAATGTTGTCTCCGCAGGAGGTCAGCACTGCAGTCACAGGGAGTTTATTTATAACACAAAGATCCTGAGGATGACTTTCATGCAAGCCCCTTACTTTAGCAAGCAAAACAACTTCCACCACTGCAAAATGAAAAAGGACTCCGACCTTCTACAGAGAGAGATGATGCCTCTCTCCCTTTCCAGGATATAATTTACTTGTGTCCCAGAGAAAAAGCAGTTGAAAATCAAACCATGACCAAGAGCAGCAAGAGGTTTTGCAAGGTGTCCCTAGAAACCCCAGCTTGCCACCTCACCCTTGGCCACTCAATGGGTCCCAAGACTACAGTTCCCAATTCCCACACTGAATTCCAAGAGGCACATCAGCTTTCCTTTTTTCCAACTGCTCATCAGAAAATGCATTTTTCATTAAAAATTAGGTAAGCTGACAATAACTTTAATTTAGACACTGATGGACTTGAAAGGTAAAGTATATGAGGACAGTCAGGCATCAGGCGCATCCATTCTCACAAGGCTGATCTAATCTCAGAGTCCCAAGGAGGAAAGAAGGGCTACAGCCAACTGGGAGATGAGGAAGAGGAGAGGAGGCATCTGTGCATGTATGGGGCTGTGTGCACACTTCTGAGAGAGTCTGCCAAAGAAACTGGAAGAAAGCAAAGATACTGCCTGGGATCTGAAACTAGTGATGATGAAACTCACACCTCAGCAAGAAGGGTTAAGGGCATCTGCAAATCAGAAAAGACTAAAAGTCTCTAATGCAGATTACACAAGTTTAGATGAGGAGGAGAGGTAAGATACCAGAATAGGAGCTATTAATTAAACACCTGAGGAGCTGCAGTAATTTCCTTTCATTTTGAAGCTGGAAACCAGCTGTGCTGCTTGCTGACAGGATTGGTTTCAGCATCATCAGCTATATTTTGAATTATAAGCTATGTGATCTGCAAGAAAGGGAATGGCCAGGATGGGTTTGAATTCTGTCATCTGCTAGAGTTTTCTGGTGGATCCACTCTTTGGTCCTGTCTCTGGTTTTGCACCTGCAAAATGTGAGACAGATCTCAGGTAGGTGGCATGATATTTAACCAAGAGCCATCAAAGGCTCTGAGTCGTACGCTGCAGAGCAGGAGTCAGAGACTGAATTCAGAGGAACTACACTCATCTAAACCCAGCAGGACAGAAGCAAATGAAGAAGTATCATTGGTGGTTTTCAGATACGATTATTGTCTCATTTGTGGGCTTGTCCATCTATAGCATATTCCAAATCCTGGTCTTTCACTTAAGTCTTTCACTTAAGGAAGATGATTTGCCACCATTTCCAGAGAATGGATCTTATGCTGCTAGGTAACATATCAATATTTAAATGTCAACAGGTGAAAACAAGCAAGAGAATGGAGAACACAAGAGACCATCTCCACAGATTCACCTTCTGCATACTGGTCTGAAGAAGACAATTTCTTCGTTTGTTTGGTTTTAGAATAGGTGTTCTGCTAAGGTTAATCAGTGGAGCATCCATGATGTAAGTGGAAGGACTTCATTTACTCCAGCTCAGGTCCATACCTGCTGAGATCAATGACAGAAGGAGATACATGGCAGGAAATGAAACCTCTGCTGCTGGGGCAGATCCCTGCACAGCATACAGCTGTTAGAGAACTTTCTCTAGATTTCTCTGAGATTCTTTTTATTTCTCCTCTGCTTCACCCTCTCACAGGAACAACAAACCAGTTTACTCTCACAGACACGAGACAGCAGGAGGCCTGCTTAACTCCCACCCCTTCAAAACTGGCCAGAGCAGAGTTGTTCCTGAGCGTAACACCAGCTAGGAAAAGTTTGCAAAAGATCTTTGGGTGAGGACGTGGAACAGACTGAGCCCAGGGGAGTTCATCTGTTAGCCACTCACACACAGAACTGACATCTTACACAGCAGAAGGAGGTGGAACTCCATCTCTTCCTAAAGCAGTAAGGGGTTCCACAATGCAGCAGGAATAACTGTATCAGGCAGCCAGTAACACTGGCTCCCTTGTGGTGTTACATGATGCCACAGCATGCAAGAGAAGTGCAATAATTCAATTCCTGAGAAGCAGCAGCAACTGCTTTCCTTTTATTTTGAAAGAAAAATAAAATTACAGCAAAAAGTCATCTGGATAACCAGCTGACATGCCTGACAATTACAGCATTATAGGATATGTTCTGAATTAAATATAGTGCAATCCGTGAGAAAGTCAAACAAAAGCAGGAAAATGCATATAAAATAAAGAGAACAGACATTTACAGAATGGTGTAATCCTCAAAGGGAAAATGCCTTTCTCAAGTTTGAAAATTTCCACAAGAAATCTTGGAAATCTTACAAATCTCTCAGTATCCAACTAAAACTGACTGGGGGTCTTTCCCCAACACGATCCATCTGAAGAGGGAATGCTGTTTCCCAGCTGAGACATTTGGTGTTTTTCATAAAGAAATGCAGCTTTCTCTAAAGGCTCCGCAGAACGAGCCCAGCGTTTGTGGCTAATGCAGCCTGGCAAAACATTCTGAGGTGCTGGTTTGGGATGACAGAGGCACTTGGTGCATCTCTGAAGAACTTCTCAGAAAGCCCACACTGTCCTTTCACAGAGCAGCTATTGAAGTCTCCTGCCAGAAGCATTTTCTTTCCCCAGTGCTAAATTAAACTGGCCTCATCCAACTTAACCACACTGGAAGATGCTTGGACAAAGGCTACTTCATACTTTTCCATCTATCCATGGTGATTATACGTCCCCTGCTAATCTGGTATCTACAGATCCAGAGTATCTCTGGGAAGTAAGGCCATGCCACAAAGCCTGTTTTAGAGAGATGAATGCTGCAGTTATGTGACACCACAGGGTCATGCAGAGATGTCACAGCCATGCTGATGCCGTGTCCCATCAGGTCAATTAGCTTCTGGGGAAGGCTCATAATTTTGTGATGGGGCACAAGCAATTTGCTGGATTTTTTTTCTGGGGATGGCACATCCAGAACCAGCCCAGGTGCTCAGGCTGCACAACCTTGGCATATTCTAAAAGGCTCACTGCAGGTCACAGTAAAAATCCTGTCTAGAAGAAGAGCTAACTTCAAAAGAAGAACATCTTTCCCTACATCCTGCAATTATTTATCCTTACAAAACCCGCAGGCTTTAATTGTTCTTCCAGATTGCACATAAGCAGTAAGAGACCAGTGTGTCCCAGTGAGAGACACTGAAGCAATAGTGCCCTTGGACACTCAACTCTGCATCTGACAGCACTGTCAGAGCAGAGGTTCCAGTTTTAAACACAATGACAAGTCTAAGAGCTTCACTGAAAGGGAGCAAAGCACCAAGGTCACTTCCATTAATCACTGCTTCCTACATCACTTGGGCATTTACTCTCCATCCTTCTTTAAATTTCAACCCTTTCAAGTCAATGATTGAAATACAGTGTAGTCCCACTAAGACTTTAGGGTTTATCAGTTGACTAATTTTACCAAGCCACTCTAAAGGCATCACAATGCAAAAACTGAGAGTGCCTGCCCTAAATCCATCAAGTAGGAGCAGCTCAACTCAGCTTAACCCAGCACAAAGGTTGAATGGACTGGTAGGAGGCTGCAGGGCTTTGCAAAACCCTCTGGTCCTTAAAAAGACCTGGCAGTAGCATCAAACACTGCATTGCAGCTGCAAGCAGGGTGCTTGAGGAGGCATCCTAAAAGCAACACAAGGGCCATTAGCAGAGTGCTGGTATTAATTGCATCCTTACTGTTAGCAAAAACACACATCAAATATTGTCAGCATGATTTACAGGCTGTTTTGGTTTTACTACTATTTTGTTCAGTGCTGTCAGGTCATCCAGGGAACCAAACTCCTGCTCTGCTCTGTAGCATAACAGATTTAGGATGGCATCTTGTGGAAACGGGGACTGGCCCTTCATTAATGGGTCCTCTTGTTTGCCAGCATGACTCCTCCTGGGTTCAGGCAGTCCCCAAAAGGGATGTCAAGAGCTGGAGAATCCTATTGATTGTGCAATGCCCTCTTCTACCCTTCCTTACTCCTCTCATAAACAGGTAACAGTGGATTTCATGGGTGTTTTACATAGGGACTACCCAGACAGCCAGACCCCATCTTTGCAAACTGATTCTGTTTGAACTAGTGCAAAGCCTGGCACAGAAACTCTCTGAAACCAAATCTATACGTTGGATGGTCATTGAACTTGCACCCACAGAATCCATCCTTAGAGAGTCTTCTAAGTTGCTCACACAGTGCTGACCATAGTTTTAACTAAACCCTGTTAAAAACACACCCTCATTTAAATTGGTAGAGTTTTCTGAGTCTGCAAGAGTACTTCCCTGATCCCACTGCTAAGAGAGAGATGAGACTTCAGCTCCAAATGTAGGAAACTTAATCTCTCTGTTTTCATAATCTACATCTTCTCTACAGCCTGCTAGCTTTGCCTGATATATTGTCCCCTGGAAACCATGAGTAACTTCAATATTGAAAACAGAAACAATAGCTCTGAACACAATGGCACATTTTACTTCACAAACTCCATCTGAAATGGTATCTACTCATCTCTGTAGGACACTTCTCATAGCTCTGGGGAGAGCATCTGCCAGAGGAGAGCGACCGCCCAGCGCAGTACAATGAGGAAACTGTGCCAAGCACAACATAACCACAGGTTTTAACTCCACACTGGGAGGAGACTCCTTTGTCTTCTTTTATTCCTCTCTCCCTACCTCCAAACCCCAAGATGTTTTGCCTGCGTATCTGGTTCCAAACACATGTGTATCTCGTCTTTGGGGGGATTTAGAAAGGAGTACGGACAGCAAATCCCACCATCTGAGCGGGCAGAGAGAGCTGCCCAGATGTAACAGATACTTTGCTGCAGGCCTCCAGGGAGGTAACAAGCAGCCAGCAGGACAGCAGGTTTCCAAGAGCTCGGAGGCAGCTGCCAGTTTTACACCCCAGCTCCAGCATGGGCCGTTCAGCTCAGGCACTGCCCACCTTGGGTGCTGTGCTGGCATCTCCCCAGGATGCTCGTGTAGCACATAGGGACAGCAGAGGTGGTCAGTGCCTGGGAAAGGCAGATTCCAAAAGCATTGGCTGTCCAGTTGGGCTTGCAATGCAGGGAGGAAAGGATTTACACGCTAGAATACAATGTGAGAACAAACCTAGGTTTGCACCAATCTGTCTTTACTGGTGCCTACTGTAATGAAATCTTAGAGATTGGTTTCTCTCTGTAGATTTATTTCTGGACAGGGAGGACAAAGTTCATGGGTATCAGAAATCTGTTTTAAAGAGCCCTTCCATCACTAGCACAACCACACAACACAGGCACCTGAGCTGCAGTCAGAGCCACACCAGCTCCTTCTGATCCCTGCCCCAACACACAGTATGGACAACTTTCTCTCTTTAAAAGCAAAAGGGGAATTTGGGTAACATCTGAGTTTATAAAGTCCATGTCCAGAAGAAGAATCCCAGGCAACCTGGGACCAGAGCTGCCCCAAAGGACCCAGCAACCTAAGAAAGGAGGCTAGGACTGAAATCTTATTTTTGTAAGTACAAGTCTGCCTGAGGACTTTCGTTAATTTTATTGAGAACGAAAGCAAACCCTGGGAAAGCAGACGGGCTTGGACGGTGGCCATGGCGGCTGCGCGTGCTGCTCGGGGCGGGTGGGCACTCCAAGTGTTTACAGGGCCTCCGTGTTACGCTCTGCATGCTCGAGCCCTACTCTGGGATTTTCATTCAGATAATAATCATCCATCTCTGGACACGCTCCTTGTGGACCAGATGCTATTCTGTGTATCATACCAACTAATCACATGTAATATTTGGCAGAGTATGAAAAGCATCGATGGAGGTCTTTGACAATGGTAGGGGTTATTCTGGTCTTTTTTTATTTCAGTAGCTTTTAAGTGGCACAGGCATGTTGTCAAGAAATACTGTCAGGGCTGTGACTTTTCCAAACTTGCAGATGAGAAAACAGCTACAAGCTGTGAGGGAGAAAGAGCACATGGAGGCAGATGCTTGCTTCCAGGGGGAGAGGAACTCCTTCCAGCTCTGTCCTTCCATAGGAGGTTTCCTGCCTATATCCCTGCCTAGTGGCATTTTCAAGACCTGATGGTGAGACCATGGTCAGCAGGACCAGGTGCAAGAGGTACCCAGCATATTGTTACCCACCACAGGCTGCACAGTGTGTCTTGAAAGCCAGAGCTGTTGTGCCCACTCCTGTCAGGGCAGCAGCAGAGATTTAAGCCAAGGGTGGCCACAGGGCCATGTGGGCTGAGCACCAGCACCCATGGATTCAGAGGCAGTTGGGTAAATGTCCAGATTGTCAGTGAGCATTTATGCCTGCTCTCCTCTGGTAGATACTCTTCCAGTAACACAAGGAGCAGTGCAGCACCAGGAACAGTTTGTACTGAACCAGGCATGCACCCAGTCATAAAACAAAAACACAAGTGTTCTCCAGCCTGCCTGGCCACACATGCAAACCGTGGTGGCCAGCTGCAGGGTACACACTGGGTGTGCACTGATGCAAGGTATGCTTGGGTGATTCAAGGAAAGGGTGCTGGGAAAAGCAGGCCACAGGAAATTGTAGCCACAACTCATCACATGCAGCAGCTCCTTCCCAAATATTTCTGAGGGGAAGAAGGTGACCTACAAACTACTTTGATGGGCAGGCTGATGTCCATCCAGGACATCCAGCAGTGATGATGCAGATTTCTATGCCTTTCCACATCTTGTGACCAGCTTTAGAAGCTGGATGGGGCAGACGGCCAGGGCAAACAAGCACGACAGTCATTTGTGCCCTGCTGGGCACTGTGCAGGCATCCAGGGCTATTTCTCATCCTCCCTGTGGATTTGCACTTGTCTATTCTCTCCTCCTTTCCATCACACAAAGCCACAATCAAGGAACATCAGAAAGATGTCCAGATTGTGGGAACATCCTCAAAAATGGTCTGAAAAGTCCAAGCGTAGCCAACAAGCTGCAGGTACCACACAGCTCTCTTCTGCCCTAGCCCCTGGCTCAGGTAGAGAATTAACATTTCACAGACTCCTCCTGAAATTACACGAGGATATTTTGTCACAGAAAGTATCCAGGAAGACGCTAACTTGCATCAAAGAGATTCAAGCCATACCCAGGCCCTGTAATTCCCCCACGAGCAGCAGCCAAGCTGTCTGATGGCACTGACCTATGAGACCTGGCTGCCGGTTTAGAAAGCCCACATGATCCTTGCGTCCTGCATATGGTTATCTATCTTTAGCACCTCAGCATTATGGCTGTAAGGAATCATGTCTAAGAACTGCCATCTGCAGAACCCAGCACTAGAAATTCAATTAAATAAATAAAAGAAAAAGATAACAAGAAAGAAGTGAAGTGAGGAGGAGGAGGTGGGAAGAGGAATGACACATCAACTGCTTTCTACCCGGCACAAGCAACTTCAAAAATTGAGTTCCACGTATGCACACTGCTGAGAGTAAGAAAAATATCAGAGCACAGAATGGCCCATTTTCCATCAGAAACCAAGACACCAGCCTCATCAAAGCACACCTACTGCCAACCTTCCTTTGTCATCAAACATGAGCAGAAAAGGCATGGGAAGGCAGCAACTACACTCCTGTGGCCAGCACAGAGAACGCTCTTCGCCAGCAACCCAGACACAAAGTTATCTTGCTTAATTAGGGCTTCCTTTGGCTCAAATAACTGACCAAATAAATTACACTACCAGACACACACACATACACACAAATAACTGTTTTGCTGAGCCAGGAGCAGTCGACTGTTTCTAGCCCTTCATCTGGGACTGGTGCACGTCTCTGCATGAGGTCAGATGCCGGAGAACACTGTGCTGGGCAAGAACGAAAGAAAACCTGAGAGTGGCTGAGGAACAGCACAAAAAAAAACTCAGAACAAATTTTTTCCACCCTCACAGGTGCAGAGATGCGATTAAATGTGCCTTAAAACTCAGGCTTTCAACACGGCCTGAGCGTCACACTGCAGATTCAATATGGTCAAGGAGGCTTTGAAATGCCACCCCTGCTTGGAACCCTGCAGATCAGTATCAACCTGGAGAAGGATTTGAAGCCAGAGGAAGATGCTCATGTTTCGAAAGCAAGCGCCAGCAGGGGAAAGGGGAGGCAAAGGGGCTGTTCTCCATTACAAGAGAAACTGCAAGAGCAGCTCGGGCAGGTGATCCCCTTGCCTGAACGTGGGACTGAATAGCATTAAACACTGCAAGTACAATAGAGACCTGAACACAAAACCAGATTTCCCTTCCTAACTGTAGTGAGACATGCAACAAGGTAAACTGCCAGACAGCTTCACCTGCCTTTCTGTTAAAACTGAGCAAAGGAATAGGATTCAAACACCAATTCTGCTGACAGATGGGCTGACACTGTAATAGTATCTCATCTACTTAAAAGCATCTCTCAAATGTCAGAGGTAAAGAAGAACTCCAGACTTCATATCCTGACTCTGAATGAGTCCCTCAAGGTATTGCTTCCATATTTGATCCATGCAGAAAGAACCAATTTCTATCCTTAGATAGGAACATAGGGAAAGAAGGAAAAACTGAGATGAGGAAGAGATACTGCTGGAGAGTTATGGGGTTGATTCTGAGTATAATGCTGACTTGCAGGAGGGCGTCTGATAGTTCTGAGACATGTGCAGATGCCCTGTGTGCCTGCAAGCAGATAAAAAAAAAATAATCTATGTAACTACTCCAAAAAGCTAGAGAAAGAGCCAGTTTCTGCAAAATCAGTGATTTCTAGGATGCAGAAGCCACTTTTCCATGCTTCAGCATTCATGTAAAGGTGAGGTTTTTTTTCATGATGCCACTGAATTTTCAGGCACAACTGAATTTCCTTCTCAGGAAAATCTCCCTTACACTTGCCTCCCCAGCTGGGAAGTCTCCAGGAGCCATTATGGTGCCCCACTGATAGAAGTGAGAATACAATGATTATGTAGCTAATGAGTACCTACAAATTGGCTTATTCTTTACTGAAAGGGGGGTCAAACACTGGAACTGGCTGCCTAGAGGAGTGGTTGATGCCCTAACCCTCTCAGCAGTTAAGAGGCATTTAGACAATGCCCTTAACTTGCTTTAATTTTTGGTCAGCCCAGAAGTGCCCAGGCAGCTGGACTACATGGTCATTTTATGTCCCTTCCAACTGGAATATTCTGTTCTAATAATGAAGGCCTGTAGCGTGGACATAGAGCAGAATTTCTGTTTCAAGATTATGACAATCTCAGAAGACAAGAATTTTCTGTGAACTTTTACTGTCCTTGGAGCAGAACTCAATACCCAGGACTGAATTTAAAACTCCACGAGACCAAATGATCAGTCTGAGTTCTTGACATGACCACAGTCACCGTTGCATCTGGATACCTGACAGTCACATTTTGACTTATCCTCTCAAATCCGTGGGATATGAACTCTTTCAGAACATGGAATCCAAAGGACAAATCTCTAAAACCCAACTCTCCTGCTTTAGTCAGAGCAGGGAAAAATGACAGCATACTGTATTGTAGCTCTTACGGTGCTTTCACTGCCTGCAGAAAATCAGATAAAAGGCCAATATACATTTTGCATCTTTAAACTAAGAATTACAATTTGCACCAGTAAAAGTATGAAAGATCACTGTTAAACTTGTCACCCCCCCAGAGAAAAAGAGCCCAAGTGCTGGAGCACGTGGAAGCTGTGACTGTAATGTTCCCTGCACAGAGCTGTAGCTGCTGATATCCCAAAGGCAGGACACAACCACTGTCCAGCACAAGTGGTTCAGTCTTGAAGTCTGCCTTTCCAGTTGTCTCCATCTCGCTTGTTCTCATTGGTAAAATACTGCTGGCAACATAACATGGTGATTTCAACAGGGAGCTCCCAAGCTTAGCTGATCACAGTGAACAAAGGCATTGTATCTTTCAACTTATCTTACAGCTTCTCATGCCTGTTCTAGCCCCCAACCCCAGACAGACGTGGCTCTACTCAGAGCTGGTATGTGCTACTGAAATACAAATAAATGAGCAGGTTACTGTGAGGGAAGGAAAGAGTTAGTTTTCCATTCTGCATATTGACTTATTTGAGAGCCTGATGTATTTGAAATAAATTTTTAAAAATCTATTTAAAGGGCTCTCTTTTATAGAAGGACTTTGTAATGACGTGGAAAATTCACAGCTCCCAACATCAAGCCATGGGTGGAGGGAGTCTGGAGTATGAATTAAAAATAATGTGGTTGTTTGCAGAAATTAGCGGCACCGATTTAAATCCACACTCCCCTCCCTCCTCAAATCACCCTGTGAACAGAGGTGGTTTATGGAGCCCTCTGGAAAATGTTCCTCATGGCCTCCATTCCGGACCCAAAATAAAATACATTACATCGCAGCAAATAGTTCACCAGGGTGCTGCTCCCTCTTGCCCCAACCCACGCCTCCCATTTGTTGCTAATTAAATCAAACAGCAGGTGCTTAGACCACAAGGGCAGCAGGGCTGGAGTGAGTGCAGTGATTAAATCCCCCCGGAATGTCTTCTTGGAGAGCTGCATCTTTCCAGGGACTGGACTCTTGGAGAAAGATGAGATTAGAGGCGAGGGCTGGGTCAGTCCTTGGCTGTGAGCTCCACGATCAGAGGGTGCTTTCGAAGGACAACGGAGCACTAGAAACATCAGGACTCTGAGGAAGGTGCTGGCACCTCTGTTTTGCCAAGCCACCTTCCCAGCATCCCTGCTACAGGGTGCACACAAGAGAGTATGCTCTGTCTCTGGGCTGGAGACATCTCCTTCTTCACCCAGCTGACAACCATGATAACAATGCAGAGCAGCCTCCCCCATACCAAGGCATGTCTGGGCACCTCAAATCTTCAAGCAAAGATTAGCAATGCAGTCCCTGAGGCAGGAAGCCATCCCATCCCAGCCCTAAGTGAGGCTAGGGAATGGATACATCACAAGCCAGAGTTTCAGAGCTGGCCAGGAGAGCTATGGGTTGTGCTGAACACATGATACACCAGGTCATGCTAATGAGCTGTTCCTAGTTGCCACCCAGAGCAAATGACTGCAAGCCCAGAGAACAATTTGGTAAGAGTAACTCACTCTTTGGGATGTGTCCTTACCCCATGACTCCTGGCACATCCATTTACCTGCTGCCTCTGTGCTGCAATCTCATCCACAGGTACTCTGAGGACACAGCATAGACAGAATCCCCCCAGTTCCTTCACGTGAAAAAGAATGATCCTTGCTGCCACCAATGCCATCACCTCCTGGGACCAGAAATCAAGCAAAACAAAAGGCAAATGCTATTCTGTTATTGACAGGGCAGACACAGTGGTGTTAAGAAATGGACAGGCATGGAGCAAGGGGCATTTAGGGGCAGCCAGAGCTGAGGAGCCCATCAAACCAGCTGTTCCTGCATCCTGCTCTGGGGCCTCCTTGTTTTGCCCCAGTGAAGTCTTGGCCCTGCTCACCATGCACTCCATCAACAGCCACATCTCCCTCCCGTCCCAGCATGTCAGTCTCTCCAAGGTGACTTCCCATGGAGACAAGATGGGATAACTGTAATCACCCAAAGACCACCAGGGCATCCTAACTTAGGGGGACCTTAAACCAGTTACCAACTGGGATAACATGGTACAAGCTTAGAAATAAATTCCTCATCCCTTCTACAAATTCCATTTCCGACCACAAGACTCCATGGGACCAGGACATAATCCCAAGAACGAAAAGCACTATTTATATTTCTGCTGAGCACTTCACTTCTGTTTGGTTACTCTGCTGATGTTTCACTTCTTCACCAAACCCTGTCAGAAATGGCTTGGGGGGCTCAGGGGGAGGAGAGGGAACGTGGTCATTACTTGGTCTGGCTTAGCTACTGTAATACAGCTAACATTTGGCTCTGTTAAAAACTCTCCAAGCCAAAGACTTCAAAGCATTTTACAAAAATTAATGAATAAACTTTCTCCAAGGCAGCTGATTATACCCCCCCTTTTATGGGTGGATATTTCCAGATAACCTTCCTGCCTCACCAGAAGTTCCCCCCCCCTTCTTCCACACCGCAGACTCCGAGCTCCTAATTACACAAAAAACATTTCCACATTAAGGCGCTGAAATATATTTTGACCTAAGAGTGGAAAAGGATTCAGCATGAGGTTTCCTAACAACAGGCAGGAACTGACAGCCCTAGTGCTCCTGCAGCTCACAGCACACCCCCTCTCAGCTGGGTAATCCAGGGCTCTTCCACACCCAGAACCAACCTGAAACTTCGTAGGACTCCTATCTACCTTGGAAGCACCTTTTGCAACTTCTCCCTTTAAATAAGAATAGCCAGGGACCACCTTCATGGAGCACATCACTTGCTCCATGGACCTTATTCCCAGAATCCAATGGCAAATTGAATCCCTACCACCCCCTGAAGCACCAAATGCTAAATCCTACCCTTATGTGCAAGCAATCAGCTAAACTGCTCTAACCCTCAGCATGGTGACACAAGGAGTGTTGCAAAAGGCAGCAAAGGTTTTTGCAAAACTGCACCAACAGTTACCAACACACCAAAAAACTACCAGACAACCTGGACTTGTTACAAGGACGCAGATGTTCAGCGTGTGCCGTGCCAGAACACATTTTCTTCACCAGGAAGACACATGCCAGTTTTGTTCAAGCAGCAGAACATCACCGTAGTGACCAGGAAAAGCCTGGACTTGGATGTCAAAGATTCCTAGACAACAGAGAGGGCACAACATTCTGACTCACTGGGCTGCCAAAAGCCAGAGATTACCCAGATAAAAGGAAAAGTCTGTGAAAAAATTTTTTGGTCCAAGTGGATAAGGCATATTCCCTTCTAAGACAAAACTTTGATCATTAAACTCAACCTAGCCCTTTGAAATAATTTTTTCCTTATTATAATTTTACTATGTCCTTTTCTGGTTTGCTTTCAAATTTCTTTCCATTTGGCATTTTCCCCTCTCCTTCACAGTGTTTCTGTGGTTTGTCCTTCACCTCTCTTAAAACACCTGCCTGAAGGGAGCAGCTCAGCAAGTCTCACTGGTTTTCTTAACAGACCCTTTAAAAAACAAATGCATCAAGACCCAGACACACGGCTCTGATGTTACCTCTGTTTGCAAAAGCACCACTAAATTGATTAGGATCTGCCCTTGACTGACCTGGTGAATCAGAGGCACCCCTGCATTGTACTGATGCCTCAAGAATGGCTTTAATAGAGAGCTCTGCTTGTACTGAAGAATTATGGAAATGATCTTAAACACACTAGGATACTTTTCTGAGTCTCTGCTTAGTCCTTTGTGAGCTCATTCACAGTTCCTGCCATCAAGAACTTGCTGAACCTCCTCACTGGGACTGCAGCTCCCTGCCCTGCTGCTTTTGCACCCTCACAGGGTCCCAGATGGGATAGCTTAAAAAAACTTTAGTTATGGCCACTTGTGTGGGTCAATGCTCAACAGCAGGTGTGGACTCAGCAGGCTGCCAGCCAGGCCAGTGCCAGATGATCTGACATGCTCTAGGAATTCAAGTCCTTCCTTTCCTGCACAGATCCAACAGACCAGAACTCTCTTTTTAAATGGAAAAGCAAAACGTGGAGAGCAAAGCCCTCAACTTGGCTGAATGCTGTTCAAACAGAGCACCCAGGAAGGAGTGTGCACAAAGCTATGCCTCCCTCAGAGCTATTCCTATTTTTTGCATCACCATTATTCCTACTTTTTGCATGACTTCACCATGTGTCTGCTCATCTCTGCGGGTTTTACCACCCTGACCACTCCACTTCAATGCTTCCCCTGAAGAGAGGGAAGTGGAAATTGCAAAAGGCAGCTCTGGAGTGGGAATACTTGCATTTGCACGAGACATGAAACTGCTCTTGTCGCAGAAAAGGAGAACCGCACTGTGACTCAAGGCAAGCAGGATGGGAACAGGGGCAAACAAACTCCCGAGTTCATGCTCCATACATTGATGATGAAAAGATCAGTCATTCAGATGCTATGGGGAAGAAGTAAATAGCACCCAGTTCTCATAAATCAGGCTGGGGTGAGCCTGACCAGGAGCCTTCCCTATGTCAGACAGGACTGTACACAGTCCACAGTGGAGGAGATGCCAAATGATGCTTTTCTGTATCCTGTAAGCAAACCATGGTGTGACAGACCAAGAGCTACTGCTCCTTCCAGACAGGGCCTTCCCACATCTGAGCCTGTCAGAGCAGAAAGGGAGGGGTGAGGTGACATGGAAAAGAGCCCTGACAGAGCCCTGCATAAACTTTCCATTATGGCCGGGCAATTTTCTATTTGCGCTTAAATGCAATAATGTAAATAAACTCCCCGTAACCCTTCCAGGGCTATTTAGGACGTTTGCGAAAACAACCAGCTCCTCTCATCGTGAGCCAAGGGATGCGAACACAACAGGCACTTCTCATCTTGGTCTCCGCACACTTAATGAAAGTGAAGGATTGTATTCCCTGCACAAAAGCGGAATTGTGTTTCAGGGCTGGGGGTGTGAACTCCGTGCAATTTTCCGGCAGTATAAATAATTGAAAGCTGAGTGCGATTAGGGGAGAGCAACAGCGTAGTGGAGGAGGTGGAATTGTCATGCCTGAACTTTCGGGGCTTGGGTGCTTCAGGGAAAAACTAGCCATGGAAAAATCCCGCCAAGGAATTTAATTTTCACACAGATGTTCCAGAAAAAAAATAAAAAGGCTGATCTTGATCTCTGGTAAGAGGAAATATGCTAATAAAGTGGCACTTGGAGAATTTGCTGCCTGTGTGAGGCCAGCAGCCTCAGAGCTGTAGCTTTGGCTGGGGCTGGTCCTACAGCCAAACCCTTCTCCTGTGCTTTATTGTTCCAGCAAACAAAACCTGGAACGAGGGTAACATACAAGTGGGCTGCTCCCAAGGCTGAGCTTTAAGTCCTGCTGTGGAGATCTATGATGAAAGCTTCCAACACAAAAATAATGGAGATGGACGAGGGATAACACAGGAGGTATACACTGAGCTTCAACACACTCTGATGAAGAAGGGCTTTCAGCCCATTTTTTGCCATGATTCTGCATAAACCCTTGCATGAGATACTGTCTAGGCAAAAAACCAGCAAGTCTGGACCCCATAGCAAATCTTGCCATCATGGTTCAGAATTTTTGGCAATTTCAAGCATGTTTTTAGGTTTCCTAAATGCACCACAAACTTGCAGAGACTTGTGCTCCTGATACATTGGATTTTTAACATGTAAATCAACCAACAGCTATGAAAATAAGTTTGAGTCCTCTACAGCTGACATAAGTCAATTCAGTTAATAAGGAAAAACTTGTTGGAGGAACAGGTCCTCCGACATCCTCACAGCCTCCAAGCCAGTGGTAAGTGGGGGATGTAGGTACTGATGGTAAGAACAACTTACACAAACCAAAACTCTAGAAAGCAAGGGAATAATTCCAGAAAAATAACATTTTTGACCAAATTCACTGCTTTCTGTGCCTGCTAGAGGCAGACCATGTACAGTTAAAAGGACACAGCTAAGAATGCATCAACCTCTTTGTGATGCTCCCAATATTTCTTAAAAAACCCCAAGCAAACAAAACTCATTTGCCTAACCACATATAGAGCACAGATCAACAAGGCAGAGTGGCATGGGTATCACCTCTGTTCTTTCCTTGCTGGTGTCACACCTGAGGAGGTGGCTAAGCCACCACCTCACTTTCTAAGGTCACCCATGTCCTGGCCAGAGAGGTGGATTGGTGCTGAGCAGCAAATATTGGCCCAGAGCCACTCTGCAGGAGATTTCCACAGACGGGGAATATCGCTGCAGATTAGGGGCGATATTAAAGTGTCAGCTTTATGTTCCAGAACCCAAGTGAAGAAGTACAAAAGGGAGGGTTCCCATAGTCTGGGTCACCTTCTCAACTATGGGTTCTTTGCCATGGTCATTCAATGCACCTCTATTGTAGGTTGGCAGGCACTTTGTCATTTCCTCATCATGGCCCCCATCTTTGTCTGACGTGTAAAGTCTCTTTAAGAACAAATACAGGAAGCTGAGCAGATTGTTATGCCAAGCAAACATTTAACTAATGATGGAAACAAGAATTACAAACAATTCCATTTATTCACTGAACACAGATACTGCCCCAAGCCAGCTGGTATCCTAAGGCACTGAGGACTAGAAGGACAAAAGGTATTTAGATAGCTTTTAAATCAGTAGAGACAACCATTCTCAGCTCAATAACCATATCAGCTATTAATGTTTTTCCCAGGGCATCTCAATTCCCCTGGGAAGGTCTGTTAAGCTTGCTGCTGGGCTATTTTTCTGAGAGCAGGCATTGAGGGGTCTCTCCTACTGAAAGCCAAGTCTTGCAAGCGTGGCTGCACCAGGAGCTCCAGCACAGCTGCCAAAACACAGGAGGCACAGTCAACCCTCACAGATGGCACAAGGCTCCTCCTGGAAATCTGGTTTTCTGCATCCCCTGCAAACCTCGCACAGCAAGTCTCTCCATGCACTGTCTGGGATAACTGCAGCAAACAACTGGCCTGTGTTTACTCAGAAGAAAGGATGTGCCATTTCTCCCCAAGGAGCCAGCACTGACCCTTGGGAACAGATGTGTTGACAGACCTATGTTCAGATCTCCTCTAAATTTTCCCAGTCTTGTTTCAGTTTTAATAATACTCTTAAGGAAGCTGTTTATAAATTAAACCCTACAGCTGTTGCAGTAACTCCATCCTCACATTTCCAAGACTATCAGAGATGTTCCTGAAGCCAAGCATTGGGTCTGAACCTGATGGGTCAGATATGGAGCCAGGACCCTGGTCTGGAGAAGGATTTCACAGCAGCTCTCAACATCTACAGCAGGGCCAGGATGCTGAGGCGCAGCATCCCACACCAAGGGAACGGGAATAGGGGAAGCTTGCTCCTTCCAACCCAGACCATGCCAGCCAAGGCCAGCACAGCCCAGAGCAGAGGGATGCACATGCAGAGCCCAGAAGGAGAAACACCAATTTCACTGTGCACTTGCACCACAGCCTGATGCAGCAACATCTGCCATGCTGTTCCACTCCTGCCCCATTCAACCCCACCTTCTCCTCCAGCTTTCCTGCCCGTTTCCATGGGCACCCTCAGATGCACACATGCAGCCCAACAGAAACACTCACTGAGCTCGTCAGAGGCTGGGAATCCTTTCAACACAAACCTTCCACACTGCGAGAGGGGCAAGCTGCATCTCGCACGGAGCCACAGCAGCAGCCCTCCTTCCCTTCCCTTCCCACAGAGCCAGCCAGGAGCTCTAGACAGGGTGGCACCTACAGAAGAGAGGGTCACCCATTGCAGAGTGACCCTGCTGCTCTGGATGGCTGGGAAGACCAGTGGGTGACTGCTCATGCCTGGTGGGTTGAGGGTTAGGAGTCAGCATTGGCAAACACAGGAGAGCAGGTGCCCCACTGCATGCTTACTACACTCTTCACCACTGCTAAACTCAGAGCATGCTTTAACTTGTCCATTCAGCGTTCATGTAGAGCTAAAAGCACAAACAACATGAAATATCAGAGGCCCTACAAAAACAATTATTCTGAGTTAGACTGCACTGGACCACCAGAATTAGGGCTGTAGGTCTCCACTTGGGCAATTAACCCAGACTAACTACTGGAGTGAATGTACACAATTCCATCAGAATCACAGAATTCCCTCTTTGCTCTGCCCCAGAAAGCCTGCATGCCAAAGCCACCAGGTCCTGTTTCAAATCACAGTGACCCAGTGAAATTCAGGGTGCTCAGGCACATGGCACAGTTACAACCAAACTGGGAATGAGCGTGGACATTACCCTAATTGATACAGCTTGGGGTAATGGAGAAATGGATGTTGTTATGGAATAGTGTAATAGGAGAAAGACTGATAGCAGCAGCATTCATGGGAACTCCAGTCTGAGTAAGAAAAGCAGAGATACAGATTGCAATTACTGATTTTTATACTACCATTTTTGTTTAATGTTTTGTTTAATCTTCAATGCTCTGTTACTCCATTACAGCACTATAAACAATCAGGATGACCCTAGCAATGACAAATAATGACAAATGAAGTTCTTGATGTTTTATCATCAGGATGAAAACAACTTACATGTCTTTCCTCTTCCTAATAAAATTCTTGATAGACTTTAGTTTTTAAATGTTCTAATTGGCTGCTAATGAGTTCCTCTTTCTGTGCCACTTTGAAGAAAACCTGCCTAGATCATCAAACCACATTGGGCAGATAATATTTTGCTGATACACAGGAGCCAGTGCTTGAACAGAGCCTTGTTTATTTGCCTTTTCAATATTGTGACATTTCAGACATCTCCTTGCAGCCAAACTGCCTGTGTGTGTCATTGTGTGGAGACGCTGAGATCTGCCTACCTAACATTCCTGCCGCGACGCTGCTCGGCTCCTGCGCAGCCAAACGCACAGCGTGGCATCGTGGCATGCTGCTAAATCCAGCTGCTGTGTTTCGCCTTGGAGAAAGCTGCATTACACCTGCTGTGAGAAAAGATCCTCCCCCAGCTCTGCACACAGAGACCCAGCCATCCCCACGGAACAGAGGGGCTGCTCCCTCTGCTGAGGTGCTGGTCCTGTTCATGCTCTCACTGCAGGCACTGAGTAGCACAGGCATGGAATAAGAGGAGAACACTTGGAGTCACTGGATAAAATATGCAGCAGATGACCACTAGTGATTGAAGCTGAAAGACCAAGCACAGATCCTTAGTCCCATTTTCCCTGCTTACTTGCTAGGAAGGAGGTTTCTTAGCAGTGGGGCCAGCACTCAACTGGGGTCATAACAGCTGTAAAAAGCCCAAGGTGGTACTGGGCAACTGCAAGGGTGATACTGGGAGAGGGGAAAGACACATCCTTCATACTTGCCAGCTGCAAACTTTGTGGTTCTTTTCCAGCCCAGCATGGCCGCTGGGAGGGTGAGAGCTATCTGCATTTCCACACTTCTCCACCTTATGCTTTGGGCAATTATTTATGCACACACTCAACTACAAATCCCCGTTCTGCTAACAGCTTCCAAAAGCACCTTCCAGTGAGAAAAACATGGGCCCTATATAGGTAGATGTCTTTTACTACACAATGTAAATGTCAGGAGTTATCCCTGCTATCCCAATAAAGGAGTGTCCTTTCTCAGCTCCTCTGGGGACAACAGCAGCATTACTGAACTATCACCTCAATTCAGGATTCTGCAAGCACCACCAGCAAACCCATTGATGATGATGGAAGACCTCAAACAGCATCCAGGGGACGCATCCCAGTGAGCCACCAGTCTGTCACAAGGGTCAGCACTACTGACAGGTGATGCTCACATCACTCTCCTCACACTCCTCTGTTCTGCACTGCAGACAAGTGCAAGAAAACAACATCCAAAACATTACATTAGGAAGTAGCTTTGACCCCACATGGTGCTCAGGTGCAAATGTCTCCCCAGGGTGAAAGACAACAGATAACTGGATTTGACAAGCAATTTATAGTAATGCTTTCATCTATGCAGAGCTAATTCAATCTTTTCAATCCTATTTACTGAAACTGGCACCCAACATATATTCTGCTGCCATCATTTGACCCATGCTCAGGAACAGATGTGACTTAGTTGCACAATTAAATGATGCAGCAATGCCCTAATTTAATTTCAAATCTGTGTTTACAGATCCCCAGCCCTCACTAAAGCAGCACAGGGCTGACACTTGGCTTGCTGCTTTGGGTTCTGTTTGCTGTATTTCTTACACCTTTGTGGGACAAACAAATCCTATAGTACAACCAGCCTTACTGCCCTATTACTAAACTGAAAAACAACCTGACTCCCAATTCAAGCATATGCACTGTTGAAATAGCACAGCCAAACTCTCCTTGGATTTGAATCCTTAGGACAGAGCAGCCTCTTATTGCCTGCAGTGCCTAACAGAATTTGCAAAGAAGTATTTTAAAAAATGCAGTTTCTACTAATGCTACAGCTCTCAAAACTACCGAGCCACTTCCCACAGAGACAGCTGTTTAGGGAAGGGTGGGCTCTTTTTTAAAGAAACATGAAAATGGAGTAGTGAAATTAATTATCTGTATTCCTCTCTCCTTGCTCCTGGGCAGACTCCTGGGTTTCCCCATGGGTCGTATCCAGTGTCACTGTCAATGCCAGCCACCGCAGCCCTGATTAAATCATTACAAGTCAGCCCTTGTTCCTCCACTTCCAGTCAAGAGCAAATGAGACACGTGCAGGCTTCAGAAGCCCTGAAGTGCAGCTCTGTCACTGACACAGCAGGGTGAGTGGAGTTGGCAGAGACCCGTGGACTCCAGCTGTTTTGGACATGAGTGGTGCCCGTGAGTTGGCTGAGCATTACTCCCTGAGAATTTGCTTGGTTTTCTCCTAGAAGAGCCACATGGGGATAAGCAGGGACACTATCAAAGTAGATTGATTATGCTAAGACCACCTTACCATGCATGGTATCAGATTGCAAACCCCACGTTCAACTAGTGCTAGGTTAGAAGTTCAAGCTTCCAGAAAAAATCGGGAAAGCACAAGCCATCCTAAGATCTGCAGCTAATTTCTCTTTGAGCAAGAATCTCTGCACATCAAGCCACAGGTTTCTCAAAATGCAAGGGTTACCCAAAGCCCCCCTTAGTGTTCATTTGCTTTTCCAACTCTCTTTGCAGGCTTCATTAGAGCTGGAAATACAAATTTCTATTCAAGACCCAAAGTAATTTCCTTTGCCTTACCTAAGAGATGCTCAGGCATAATCAAAAATCCAGAAAGAGTAATAGGAGGGGATAAATAAAAAATCATCTATCACCTTTGGGAGTCTAAAAGCACGTTATGGCAGCCTGAGCAGACAGGGCCTTGTCCCCATCTCACAGTCAGGAAACAGAGGCACAGATGGATACAGTGTACTATGGTACAGAGATGTGGCAGGACTGTGAAAATCTCAAGTGAAGACCTCAATTTCTGTAACTTTGCATCTCATGCTGCAAGAGCTAAAGAGGCTGTTGTAGGGAGCTCTCACTGCTCTTGAAGTGTTGGCCCTGACAGAGATCCCTGGGAGGGAAAAGGGTTAAAGAAGGGAATTTTGTTACTTTCTTGTCGTTTTTTCTCATGGGGGGAGAAGCGTCATGCAAGCAGGAGTTTTCCACTGGCTAGGCCCCCTTGTACTTATCAATGGGACCTTTCAGGACTCACTCCCTGATTGAGACATCATTTCCTGTCCAACACACTAACCCCATTGATAACTCCACACTTGATGGGAACTTTTCAAATCTACCAGGAAAGGCCGGGAGACCCAGAACAACATATACATGAAAACAGAACTGGGGTGAAAAGAGAAAGAAGAGAGAAAAAGAAAGAAACAGTTTCGGCCACAATTCGCATGCTGACAACAAATATTTGTGACTAGGGAGCTGTGCATCTTTAGCAGGTACAGCAGACACAGAGAAGATGCTGACATACTCTTACAGCAGTGGGACTGGCAGGCCTGGCACTTCAGCCCAGCTAGAAAAGGAGATGGGCACATGAGGAAGTTTAAGAACATGCCTCTCTTGTCGTCCTGCCACACAGCAAACAGAAATCAGGACTGGCTGTAGAAATGGTCACATTTCACCCGAAAGGCCAGGAGGCCATAATAACTGATACAGCTTACAAAACAGCCTAGAGACTTCAGGTCTCCAGGTACCAGAAATGAAACTTAAAGAGGAACAAAGATGAAACTAGAGCTCTTTAGGATACCCCAAACAAGAACCCTTTCTTTCCTAATTTATCATGGAAGAAGGACACAGCACAGTCAGCTACATCCTCACTACTGACAGTGAGGACTCACTTGATACTGTAACCACAGCCCAGCTCCAAACACAAGCTCCAGCTCAAAGATCAACCTTTTCCCCAAAGTTCATGGGTCTCTCAAACCACAGCCTTTATTTTTACTCCAAGCAATTAGTTTTGCTGCCTACAAAGCTACAATGATACAAAAATATTAGTGGATCTGGATTATTGCCAAACAGAACACCAGCCCCAAAGCTCCCCCTACCCATGCAGGTGCCTGGGAGCAGTACCAGAAATGAAGCAGCTGATTCCTGGTTTCAGACTTTGGTCAGCAGCTATCCAGCAAGAAAGCTTTTGATGAAATCTAAACACACAGGCACAGAGTCGAGCAAAGGAGCTGTACAAAACAGCAGGAGCCAGGACACTGGCTGGCTAGGTACATGGTTAGGAAGAGAGACTGGGAAGTTCCCACTGCAATCTCCATTATTGAACTGCTGTGGGAGTGTGCAAAAGCTCTGTTGTTTTCAGTTACTTGGGTAAGTAGTTTCTGGGGACCCAAAACGTAGCACTTTCTCTGTTTTAAGTGCATCTGAAGTATTTAAAATTAGATCCCCTCTTTAATAGGAACCATTCATGAAAACGTCAGCTTTTAATGTCTTTACAGTGCAAGTTACTCACTGTGAGCATACCACCCACTTATACCCTACAAGGGCAGAGTCTGAAAAGTTTCAGGATCATGACATGTAACAGACCAAACACGCACAAAGCCTTATTTAAAGGCACTATTAACCCAGCTGGAAACATGACTAGAAGCATGAGTAGAAATAATATTTTATGTTAGACAGCACGGACTCACCTGCAGGTCAAAGAACTTGCTGTATCTCCGGTAGATGATCTGGGAAGTCAGGTCAGACCATGTTACATTGATGATATAGACCTGCTCAGGAAAAAGAAAACACAAATCAACCTGGGCCAAGAAGCACAAGATACATGCAAAGGCAGAACAGTCAACATAGGTTAATTTCAGATCTCACTGGCTATTCCCGCTCACAGTGAGGAATACAGCCCTGGGAGCAGGACTAGCCTAAATTAAAGCCTGTTGCAGCCTTCAACAGAAATCTTGGGGGAGTACTCAGTGCTCTCCCACATATCCCCATCAGCAGCTCCTACCAGCTTTGCCCTGCCTGGGATAAAAGCTCTAACTGAGCCACGCCACATTTTGTGGTCTGTGGTAGCACACCCTGCCTTCTATCCACTTTGGAGGGTCCCAGGGCCAGCTACAGGAATGGCTGGGAGAGCTATTCCACCCTGAAGCAACAGCTCAACATGGGGTGATGATCTCCAACCCCACACTCCAGGTTGTCTTTCTATATGGAGATGTGGCTGTCACCCTTCCCAAGCGAGGAGTGGCACTGGTTCAACGAGAAGCTCAAAGGAAATGCAGCTGCACAGGTGCTGTGGAATTACAGCCATGCAGCACAGTTGCTCACTCACGCCCACACGTGTGACAGAAACTGAACCCTGTCACGGCACACAGCTCTTGCTGAGTCACATCAGACCACTTGGCACCTTTGGCACCCACCGGAAGGTGATGTAAATCCGGACAGTGAGAGTGACACTGTTTCCTTGCGCTGATGGAAACAGCAACAGAAGCCTGGAATAAGCCCAGGATTTCCCTTCTCCGACCCTAGTCCATCCTCAAAACAATCCTCTTACAGAAACACCGTTTTGCCAGAAGCTGTGATAAAAAATGATTCGCATGCACACTTAGAGACACACACAAACTTGTACATATACACATAAATACACACACAAAACACAAATATGTCTCCTTTTGACCCTGGTACCTCCAAAATATCTTTTTTAAAAGTTAAAAATGGGCCAGGTTCTGCTTTCTCATCTGCTTGCCCTCAGGCCAAAGCTGGTCCTGTTGCCTTGATGACAGATCCACAACAAGACTTCAGCAAACACAGGATGGAGCTATCAAAGGTGACCACACAACATCAATATAATGAAAATCACAGCTAGGACAGCTCCTGGGCCTTTAGAGCAATTTCCAGGTTTCACATATGGACTGAGATAATGATCTGGCAGAGGAAACAGGAAAGCATTCCTCCTCCCTCAGCCACAGCACTGCAGCTGGAGCTCTCCCTTTTGCCATGGATGCAGAAGTGAAGCTCTCTGTCTCCAGCAACAGGGGATGGATAAGCATCACCCTCTTCTCCAGCTCCCCCAAAATTCCAGACCATCTTCCAAGCTACTGATTCAGTTGCTTCTCTACTTTTACCAATAAAAATTATTGCAAGAAAATCCCTGAAGAGGTGTTGAATATTTGGCTTCACAACACTTTTCCAAGGACCACCAATAGATTTTTTTTTTCTTCTTCTTCTTTCCCAGTAGGAGAGGTATCCTCCCAGAAACCACGGAGATCCTGCAGTCATACTCTCCTCTCTGCTTGTTAGAAACACATTCAGTCCCCAAGGCAGTCTGCCTCCCATCTCCTGCAGCCCAGTTTCATGGCATTCAGTAACTGGAGATGCTGAGCACAGGCCATTAAGGAGATCTGGGGCCTTTCTCCTGATTGTATCAAACATATCTGCTCTTCCCACCAGGGCAGAGACCATCAAGGCTGGAAAAGGGAAGACTGCCCAGGGGTAAGAGCCTGACTCTCAGCAAACCCAGGTTACTCTCATGCATCTTATCATTCTCCTGGAAAACCAAACCACCTGACCTTCTTCCTGCAATGCCCATATATACAAGGGTGACATCAGCACTGCCCTGCTGCATGGAGGGGAGACAAGCCTGTGTAACATGTAGTTTTCAGGTCCCCTTTAAAGATCTTACCCATGCACTCAAGGCAGAGGAGTCAGAGCCTGGGAAGGAAGCTGCTGTTGCCAATTTTCAGGCGGCCACACTACACTGAAGAATATTTTTCCATGTGTTTGTTGTGGGAAAAAAAAAAAAAAGTTTGTAGCTTCACTCTGAGCTAATTCACACACAAATATTTCTACTCATTCTCTATCCAACAGCTGCTTTCAGATGGAAAACCCATTTGATTAAAAACAGATCTTGACAGATGGGAGCTGAATAGGATCCAAAAGCAACTTCAGATACTGTAATTCTGGCCCTGAGTTCTCACAAAGGGAATGAGACAGGAGGAGAAACATACTGCACATGTAAATAAAGATTATAATTTTTCTTTCATTATACGTCTTTTCTTCAGAAACTAGAAACAAAACACATATGCCAAAGACATCAAGGCACTGTGAATTTCATGGCTTCTCTGTGCTACTCTTCAGAACTGACAAAAGCTGTGAGTTCCTGAATTTTTTAACAGCCTACAAGTCTGCTTGATCAAAATCTAATCCAGGCAGAAGTCAATCCTGCTTCAAGATTCCAGTTCGGTGTTACAGTAAGTGGCACAACACCTTCATGACACAAGAAGGGGCAGAGTTGGATGCACAGGAATATTCTGGGCAAGAGGTTGGATTTATTTGGTGCAGGGAACAGGTGTAGGAGCAGCACCTCACTGCATGGTGCAGATACATCCCCAGATCTGAAATTCAGGCTCTGTGGGAATGAAGCTGCCACTGGCTTCATTCAAGCCAGGATTTTGCTGCATATTTAGGACAGCAATTAAATCTTTTTCAGCCTAAGGTCTCCTCAAGCTCAGTAAATGATGGATGGGACATGCAGATACACCAGCTTCTACTTCATGGAAAGATTACAGCAGAAGGAATAAAAGCCTTTAATAATAGCCTGGTACTGTGTGAATTGGGAAACCAGTGGGCTCAAATCAGCTTGGTGCAAAATCTAAAACAGCTATTGATCTTTTTTGCTTGCTTGCCCAAATCAAATTGCTTCCCAAAAGCCACCATTTAAAATAATGGGGTTTGGGTGAAAAAGATTTGTAAAATGCCAGATTATAAACACAAGGTCTAGAGGTTTCAGAAGCCTTAGATATCACATTTCTCTCCCTTATAGATCTGACTTTGGAAGCTATTTGCTTCTGCTGCCTTGGTCAGATGCATAACCTCTTCATGAGCAACAAACATTACATCAGCTTACCTCACTGGTTTTTTTTTAATCAGACCTTAAAATGGGTCGCTGTGAAAGTGATCAACAATGTCCCAAGAGAGAGGGAGAAAAGAAGTCCTGGGGGAGCCCAGGGTCATGCAAATGCAATGGGACAAGGAGGCAGCAGGAAATATTGGATAAATAGGGAGAGTCATCCCACGCCTGAACACCCAGCAGAACCAGCATCGCTCTTGCAGCCGCCTGCAGAGCCAAGGGAAGGCTTTCTGTGGCATCCAGCAACTCCCCAAAACTGAGCCACACAAGCCACTCCCCAAAACTGAGCCACACAAGCCACTCCCCAAAACTGAGCCACACAAGCCACTCCAACATGCAGCTGGTCCTGCCCACAAGACAGTCATGGCCCCATGGCACATTCTGTCTTGATAAAAGAAGATAAAATCAAAGTACCTTACATGTCTTGGAGCAAGCTCTTTCATGTAAGTACGGTATTTTCCTACACACAACTAAACTGTAATTGAGATTAGAAATTACTAGAGTAATTAATTACTAAAGGCAAAGAGACCTGCTTTATGTATCTGCCACGTTTATAACCATAAAGGAGTCAAAGCACAGATGCTATTCAAATACTTCACCTTAAAAATCCTTAACAAAAGGTCCTTAACAATGAACGAAAATTTAAGTACAAATGACAAACAACTCACGGCACAACCACTGGGTGCTCCAGCCACTAAGAATGTTCACATTTCCCAAGTCCAGTCTTTTTCTCATCTAGTATTGTATTTTAAAATAAATCCTTCTTCAGAGAAACAAGAAGCAGGCCTTTAGAGACTGTAGAACATTAATCAGGAACTGAGCTTGATAAGTAGCTCTTAATATTCCTGGCTTATGAAAGAACGTGCAGGGTGCCAGGGGGATTTTATCAGATGCTAATTATTGTTGTTTAATTCTAGCTCTGGGAAACTTCTACTTTACCCACCACAGAGCAGAAAATTTATTGTAAACTGAAGTCATTGCTCTCCCTTGACTGCCTACACAAGCAATGAGGAGAGATGACTTCCTACTATAAAACACATCCACTCTAACGTCACTGGGCATGACCTTATCGTTGACTGTCTTGTTTTCAATGGAAAATATCCAGTTCTAGCCAGCACAAACCCCAGAGGTAACAAATTCAGGTTATTCTCATGTGACTGATTTTTCAAATGTTTTTTTAGAGGCTAAATGTCTTGTCTACAGCCAGATGAGCTAGAGTGGAAGACAAATGTCTGAAACTGGTTGTCTGATGAGACCAAGATAAGAACATACACAAATACAAGAGCTAATGGCAAAGGGAAGATGAAAAGCAGAAACCAGGAATATCCCTGCACACGTAAGAGGGGGTGTTGTTAACCTCTAAGAAGTAATTACAGTAAATACCAGCTATTAAGAGAGCTCTGTGAATGCAAAAGACAACACTATGGTGCAGTTTGTATGCAGATACCATCACAATATCCCCTTTTATCGTGGACAATGTCAGCTTCTTCAAAGACTTCTATAAATTAAAGTGTTGAATGTTTGTCCTCCTATGAATCAGGTTTGAGTTGGAAAAGATACACATTCTCCCCTGTATTCAGATGCTATCACTGCTTGTGAGCTGGAAGCTTTCCACCAGCACTACTCAGCATGTGAATGCTCCCTGGTCCACTTCCATGCAAAGTCAACTCAGCTCCTGTAAGGCTTGCAACAATTTCAGCTGCTTCATTTACCTGGTGGAGTTTGCATTAAAACTACTTAAATTGCAGCAAAGTCAACATACATCTGTGTCCTAAATTACCCGAGTACAGCCACTGCACCAACTCACTGTTTGCATAACCATTTTAACGTCAAAGATGTGCTGATGAGTGCAAATTGGTGCTGGCCCAGATCCAGATTTGAAGTGGTATCAGCCTAGAGACAGCAATTTTGTTACCCACAAGACCAAAGCAGCAAAGCTGTTCAGCTTCCTGATAGAGTTTGGTTGATTTTAGGCATCTTCTTCCATCCCCTGAGACACTGGCACCAGTAGCTGGAGTTTCCCCAGGATAAGGGGCCCTAGTGTCCTCAATTTCTGCTCTATACAAGAGTCAGTGTGGCAACAGGCAGAGTGGAATGCTCCAGGAATAAGCACAGAGGATGTAAATCCTTCTCGCGCACACATCACCTGTGCCTTCACTTGGCTTGGATCACATCTGACTCTGGATTCAGTGAGCACAGCATGGGCTTCTTGCCCAGCTCACTAGCATCCAAAAGGCCCTAAAAAGCACTGTGAGACCTGGGAAATTCCCACAGAGATGAAGTCAGACCCTCAGCCCCAAGCCAGAGGTAAGACCATCCCTGGTGCCATGCAGTGAGGTCACCTGTCAGCACCGCGGTCTCCGAGGTACCGCAGCTCAGCCGGGGCAGGGCCAAGGAAGAGCTATTTTCAAACCCACTCCAGAGCTGCTCTCACTCCAGGATTTTGAATTCTGAGCTGAGAAACAGAGATGAGACTTGGAAGAAATATGAGACCCAGGGAGCCCCAGACAGGAAAGGTCCTTGCAGGGTGGTTGCTGCCAGGGCAGGATGCCTCAGAGCAGGGAGGGCTGACGCGGGCTGCACGCAGGTGTGGGGCGTCTGGCTGCCTCATGCACCAGATGTGTGTTCACAGACACCCCTCTACCCAGCTCGTGTTTCCATTACCAGTGGGGAAAACGTAACTGAGAAAAAGACAAAATGACCCAGAGGTCTCATGGACAAATGTTGCACGTACCTAAGTCTTGGAAGCAAAGCAGAGTAACAGTATGCTGGGAGAGAGTAAACTGAAGAGCTCTAGTATTTGCCAGTTCTCATCTGTGAGCAGCCACCACACAGGCAACTAAAGCAGGACATAGCAATTCCATCGTAACTTGCAAGCTAATTTACAGTCAAAATAAACATACAAGTGAGGGGAAATAAAAAAAAAAAAAAACAGGGAGGGGGGATACAAGAGTTTTCCTTTCTCCACTGATTTCTTTCATGGATCTTGTTTCATCTCTAAACTACAGTGTAAAAGGGTTAATGCTGGATTAATGATGCCTCTCTTTTCAGCCATACCACACCAAATCTATTCTGAGTACACAAAAAATAAACTCCTTTCTAGCTCCTAATCTAGTCATATTCTCAAGACTCAAACTGGGTCCATTCTAGTTTAGAAAACCACTCCACTACTACAACCTATATGGGCACAGATCTTCCTCTTGGTGGAGCAGTAACCAGGGTGAAATCTGTTTCTCTTTGCCAAATCTCAGTACTTAGAAACTAATGAGAATAGCAAACAACTGCCTCAAGCCAGCCAGCAGACATCCCTGGAACACAGAAGGAGGAACTCATTTGAGTATGGAGGCACCTGGCTGGATGATTTTGCTGGTTTCCTAGCTTCAGGGTTACAGACCAGACACAGAACAGGGTTGGGTCTGAATGACAAATCCAGCTCGTCATGTTTACACAGGCAGAAGAAGACAGTACTTCCCATATTTTTCTCGTGCACTGATGAGGTTTTAAAGCCCACAGTTCAAATTATGATTTAGTCTCAACTTCACTCCTCAGATTTTTGGCATTTGCCAACCTGAGTTTCTAAACACCATTTTCATGCCTTTCCAGCATTTCCCTGCTAAGAAGATGCTAAGTTGTCCCACACAGTCAGAGCAGTAAGCCAAAAGCAGAAAGCCTACCTGCTGTATTTCTCTGCACAGCCATGCAAATGACCATGACAGGCATAAAAAGGTAAAAAGTGGAACGTACACCCATGATTTGTGGCAGTAACTTGACCAGAGAGCTGCAGAACTGGAAGAGCTGGGAGCCCTGCAGCTTGGTTACAAACCACCTCCGAGCCTCTTGCCAGGCTTGTTTGATTACTTCATTACTTCATTCTTGGGGGTGTGTGAGCAGAAGATGATGTGTCTGATTCTTGCAGACATGCAGTATCTGTGCTGCATTAGCAGGGTTTTGTTTGTTTTTAACTGATATCCTGGGTCATGTCAAAGACCTGTCAAGGCTATCTTAACTCCAGCATACCCAACAACTACAGCTTTTTTATGGAAAGAGAAAAAGAAACAGGACTAGTAAAGACTGGTCACATCTCCACTACCACTTCCCAGCTTGTGAAAGCAGATCAGCAGCTTCCCTGCAAGGGGAGAAGAAAAAGGAAGCGGACAACATCCATGCGTTACATTTACATATGTGCATTAGGGAGAGGGAGCATCTGTGCAGAGCACAATGTGGACCCATATTTCTGTTTCCAGTCTGTCTCAATCCACCTGCATTTACTTTTCATGTGTGATGGAACTATTTGTGAAGCAGAATAACCACAAGACTCAGTTTCTGCCATTTAGGAGTTGTCAGGTTATTAGAAAACAGAACATCTAAGCCTACAGAGCATTAGAATCTTAGAGTGACAAATGTAAAATGGAAACAAGAACATACAGGCTCTCTGTGAAACCTGCCTCCCTCGTGGCCTTTTCAAATACCCTGCCCAAGTCTGAAAGAGGCAGTCTAAGGCAAGCAAACAAAATTAATACAGCTGCACTGGGAGGTAAAGATTTTTCAGCTTACTGCCTCTTAAATCTGGATGCCATCTGACTTATAAACTATTTTAACTCAATGCTTGTGTCCCTCTCCTCAGCAGATGGTTGGTGCTTCATGACAACCCTAAAATATGAGCATGTCCTGGAACTGGAAAGAGCTCTCTTTTTCCAGAGAACTGGAAAAAGGAATGATCAACAGACAAAATAGATTCTTGAATTTTAAATCCTCCAAGTTTCAGTGACCAATTTTGAATACAGGAATTACATCAATTTCACTAAACTGGTTTTAGAGACTGATTTGCAGTTGAAGGTGTTCTGAAACATATCACCTGCATAGAGTACAGCTTAACATGGAAATCCTCAGTGCCAGTGCTGGATGGGGAAGTGAGGTGGAGGTTCCTCTAAGGCAATCACTTCTCAGCTCCTACATCATCGTGTCAGTTGCAAGGAAAAGGATAGATACCAAGGGGAAACAGCACTTTTCAAAAATTACCCTGTCCTTCTTCTCTACGAAGGAACAAATCTTAAAAACTGACTCAAAACTGGCTTCATCCTCCTTCAACTGAAATGAGTTTTAACAGGAAAGTATTGAGGCAGATATGAGCATTTTTAAAATCACTCTTTAATTTATAACACATCTTGGAATCTTCAGCTGTAAGAGATCACTCTGCTGTCATCAGTGGTGATGATCATTCAGATGAGGGCAATGCTGGTATATTAAATCCAATCCTGTTCCAAATGGGTACAACCTGCATCTGATTTTGACTGCCATTACAGCATCATTAGACTCACAGAAGCCAACAGGAAGAGTTTAACTCCCTTCATGGTGCTGGATCAAACCTCACATGAAAGCAAGATTGGTAAAGTATCAGAAGGATGTTGCCAAATCAAAGAGGCTTATGAGGGAAGCTGCTGAACTAATTTTGCACAATAGCAAATTGATTTGAAGGATGTTCAAAATAGGACGAGTAGAGCTCTCCTCATGTTTCAGGCAAAGGGATCTTTATCATTGAGTGCCCTGGGGCCACGGATGCACAGTGTGGTCAAATGAGAACTAACAAAAACCTGCTTGCTACTGTTAAGTGCGTCAAGATTGACAAGACACAGAGAGAGACAAAATATGACCCGGAAATTGCTGCTTTCTGCATAACACCAAGTCTCACCCACCTCCGCACCGAGTTATTTGTGCCTCTGGGATGTCTCTTGGAGCACCTTTCTGCTCTGAGAACAAGGGCCCTTCTACATTGCACCAGCAGGCCTGGACCGATGCACTTGCCCAGCCAAGGAGCTCCAGCGCGGCGCCGGAGCGCGCCCAGCCCGTGGCCACGCGCAGACCCAGCGCACCGCGGTGCTGCCCAGCCCACTTCACACGCGGCCCCAGAGCGGTTCCGCCGCGCCACAGACCCTCACTCGCGCGAACGGCGGCTGCCGCGGCCTGCCCAGCCTGCCCTGCGCTCGCAGAGCGGCGTTGTTGCTACAACCCAGCCTCCCTTTTGGCTTCCGACATCCAGGATTCCTGCTCTGCAGCAACGCTTGCGTGTAGTTTATATTAGCACGCAAATCTTCCGGCTTTGATTTGTAACCTTACGTATGACCCCCAGATGCAGCGTTGGAAAAGCAAAGCAAGGGCCTGGGAAAATGAGCGAAACTCCTCCAGGCCCTTCCAGAACAATGACAAAGCTCTGGGACATTCTTAGTCCAAATAATGGAAATCCTCTGGGATTTTGCCATAGAATAGTGGGCTTTTTTTTCTTCTCATTTTGAGTACAGGGAAACAAAAAGTTCATGTAAACCAAGAGACCCTCAGATTCACAAAACCAGACCTGAGGGGCACAATACTTTAAGTGTGAAAAAAAACAACTCTGAAACAAACTCTTCTGGTTTCTATCCTATTCGTGCAACTACGTTTTTCATGTGTGACTAAAGGATAAAACTTGAGGTGAAATCAACATCAACCAGCAGAGCATTGCAGAACTGCCAGCATAGCACACTGACAGATCATAGAATGGTGTGGACTGGAAGGTGAAGATGATCTAGTTGCAACCCCCCTGTCATGGGCAGGGAAACTGTATTTGTATTTTAAATGCAAAATGATAGGAGAGCAACTGAAAAAAGAAGCTACCCTCAAAGCATAAACACCATTCCACAAACGTTCAATGCACGTAGATCTTTAATTATACTGCATGACTATATATATATATATCTATAAAAATATAAAACAATGAATGTACTTGTTCTCTGCGGAACAATCCTGACAATGTAAAACCAATTCCTGGAAAAAAGGGAACAAATTTCCACAGCCCCAGAAAGACGCAATGCTGAAGTCACTGGAAAAATGTCATTCCCTGTAGTGACCTTTGACTTCAGGCTTTAGAGAAATCCATGCTTCTTGTGGGGAGAAGAGTAAAAGAAGAAAATTATTTTGTGTCCTAGTCTTGCAAACAATGTCTGAATTGCACTGGAAAATGCCTAAGAGGCAAACACGGAGCACTCTCCTTATTCCAACCCTCACCCCCAGCCTTCTGGGCGAACCAGGAAAACTGATGCAAGTCCTGTGCAGGATGGATTCCCTCCCGGCAGGGCACGGCACTCAATTAAACACAAAATTACCTTCTTCCTGTGGACCTTCAGGGTTTTCAGGAAGATACTGTGCCAAATCCTCACACCCTCAATCACTGCCTCTTTGCTAAGTTGAACTATTGTCTCTGCCCTTTCCTTCCCTCCTACTCTTCTCACAATCATCCTCCTTCTCCCTCCTTTTCCCATGCTTGGCTTCCTGCCTTCCCACTTGCAGGAACACCCTCTCCGCCCCAGCCGCGCAGGACCGTCCCAGGCGGTGCAAACCCATCCCTCTCCAACTCTGCAGTTGCACCCTGGGCCACACACAGGCAGAGGGACACTCAGCCGTCCCCAGCAGCTTCCCCACCGCCTTTCTCCAGCACATCGGGAGGAGGGAGCATTGCTCTGCCCTGCTGGGCTGCACAGAGATGGGAGAGATGCTTCCTTCAGCCTGGAGCAATACCATGCTTTGGGTATTTCTGCTCAAAACATCACTCCCTTTAAACCCTGCAAATACAAGGATCCAATGGTAGGAAAAGCTGTTTAACTGCTGGGCACAGGTATGGCTGCTGGACAGGACAGTCACAGCATCTTACTTCACCCCAGCTGAGGAACTGGGAGATGAGTCTCCAGGCTGTACTGCAGCCAGGGGAGAAAGCTGTCCCACTGACCTGCACTGCCCACCAGCCCAACCTGCTTCTCTGCAGTTCGTACATGGGGTACAAAGGAGATGAGCCCCTAAAAGAATGCTAAATTAGGGTAGGCGGTGATTACCAGCAGTTGTGACCATACTGCCAGAGGACTTGATCACCAAATCCAGCCACATACCTGGCACAAGCCACCACCTGAGCTCCTGCTGTGAGCCTGGACTCTTTCAGTGCAGGAGTGAAGAGCACTTGATTTCACTTGAAATCACTTAAGGGATTTTCAGTCACTCTAAACTGGGCTTTGTCACTTGCACAGCTTCTCCCCACAAAAAACTCCACATCTTCTCTGGAGACATGCACTGCTGTTTGGCGATGCAGCTTATGTCAGAGATGCCAGGGGTGGCAGTGGTAACACTAATTCCTTCTTGTTTCACAGCTCAGGCACAAGCCTCACATACCCTGGGAATTACTCATTTTTCGAAGGAGGGTATGTGGCTGCAAGTCAGCATGTGTCCCATTAGAAATAAGCTTTTTAAGGCCATGCCCATATTATATGTTCTAACAAAATCACTAATAAAACATGAATCAGCAAAATTACTTATAAGCTTACATTTCTGTCAAATTAGGGCTTACAGTGCTTTAGAACAATAAACAAACCTCTTCCTTTCACTCCCCAAGCCTGAACGTTCTCCCGCTCTTAGCCACTTAAAGGGAATTAGGAATGTTGCACAGACAGAAACTCTATTAAATCTGCTGAAGTGTCCACCCAAAGCCCAGAAAGATCACTTTCCATAACAGCAGACTTTCAAGAACTAATACAGCTGTGCTCAACACATCAGCATCTGGAGACAGCAAGAATTTGCTAGGCAGAATTTGGAGAAAAAGTCCTAGTTTTATGCAACCCTAAACTGGGATCTCAAACTGCCCAAGTGGCAAGGGTACACATCCCTCCCCAGAAGTGCCTCTTCCTTTGCCTGCAGGAAGAGACAAATCCAGGCAGACTGCTAATGTCTACAAGGCTGAAGTTAAGGTGGATGTACAGTAAGGAAAGATGCCCAAATTGACACTGACCTGCATCTCTCCTGTGATGCAGCACTATCAGTCCCTGGAGGTCAACAAAGCAGCTTGGCTGGGTCAGCTCACTCACATGAGGAGCCCCAAACCTTTGCTGGGCACATGAGCTCCAGCCCAGCATCACTGATAGTGATGTAACACTTCCATGTGCCTGACCCTTTTAAAAAAAACAAGGATTTGACTCCAATCCTCACTCCAAAGATTCAAGGTTTTTAACCTGGGTCCCCAGAGTGATTCTAAATTCTAATTTATGAAGCGCTAAACAGGAAGGAGCCGGAGGCACGACTATAATTTACTACGAGGCAGATATGCAAAGTGGAGGGAGAGACAAGCCCTGCAGCCACATCCATCCAGCAATCTCTGCTCCAGGGCTGGCCAGGGGGCAAGCTGAGCTGAAATCACCCACCCTGGTGTGCAGGGCATGAAGCAGTCGGCTGAATGCCACAAAACGAAGGAGGTGTGAATTACAGCATCTTAGCTCACACCCTGAAGTGTCCTATTGCAAAACGGCTCCTACGGGCAGAGGTAGGATTTTTTATTTCCAATGTTGTAATTCCCCTGCCTCTTCTCTCTCCCCCACAACCACCCCTCCGGTAGAGGTACATCCAAATAGGATCAAATCTCACCCTCCTCAGCCCTGTGAAATGCAAGCAAAACTAGCAGGACTTGGCTCACTGTGCCTTCTCTTAAGGCTTCAGTAATATTAAATTAATACTCTTTAAATATAAAACACTTGTTGCCTTGGAACAACACACAGATGGGTGTAAAATCACTGGATTCACAGATGGGTGCTATGGGTGGGCTCTGCTGAAAGGGAAAACATCCCATGCTCTAGCAGAATGCCTCCCTTTCCATCTGCTTCCGTGCACCCCTGTGGCAGGAACAGATGGGCTGCCACGAGGTGCAGAGAAAGGTCTCAGGTTCAGGGCCCCGTTCCCCACGGGCCCAGCTCTGATTGCAGGCTGCTGATGGGAGCTGGCTCTCCACCTGCACGCTACAGGTAAAAATAAATCCTTGCCCACACACCAGCAGATGCAGACTGTCAAATGCGAGGGCCTGCTCTCAGCAATTCCAATGGGCCACTAGCTCCAGGATTTGCCCTGGTCTGCCTCAGGAAGAAGGAATGGACAGCCTGGACATCCCCTAGGTGGAGCACCAGGGTGATCCATCACTACAGGGGCCAGCAGGATAAATTCCAAGCTTTAAAAAAAAGGAAAAAGAAGAGAAAATGTGGGGCAAAAATCTGCTTACAGGTCAACCAAATTCCACTGGAAGCAGCAAACATGGAGTAAGTGTTCCACAAGGCATCCCAAATCCTGTCTGACACAGCCACTGTGGCTGCCCTCACTTGACGGAAGGGACAAAGACAAAATGATGGCAGGAGCTCTACCAGACGAGAAAGCCACAGGCTTGGGTGCCAGAGAGACACCACTAGGATCCCACAGCCTCTCCTCCCTGTTAACCATCCAAATTGCTCTTGAGGGTAAGCAAAGGAGGCCAGCTGGAGAACAGACTGATAGTTTTAGTGGAGGATAACCACCAGCCCTGAGACATGGCTGACCACAGGGCAAAACCACAGCCCCATCAGCATTCTCCAGGAGTGTCTCAGCAAGCCCAGGACTGCCCTGGATGGGATACACAAGAGTACACCTTGGGCTGCATGGCTGTGTCCCATGCTATCTGTGCTCCAGGGGACACGACTTCTGCTCCCCCAGCTGCCTGTGAGGCTTCTCCTCCAGCAATGCAAAGAGAGCCAAAAAGTTCCTCAAGGCTTGTAAATAAGGCGGCACACCTCACTTGATGGTGAGATTTTTCCTGTTCTCCATGGTCACAAAAAATCCCTTTTCTGAACACTGAGGTGAGTGATTTGCTTTGGTCCCATGGATAAATGTCATATCCTCAGGAGAGGAAATCTTCCTAGAAAGTGCAGGGCAGAGACTGAACAGCCTGTGGAGATCACAGCAGCAATCCCTTGGAGACTCAGCCTGCGAGGACACTGAAGAACATGGTAAACTTCAATAAAGGGCCTTAATTCCAGAGGTTTTAATAGGATTTAAGCCTGCACATAACTCTTGTCACTGATTTGCAGCCCATGACCGTCAAGGTCTTCCTCTCTGTCCCTTTGTCCCAAGAACTGAGAAATTACAGTGCCTGGACTTCTACAACTGTTGATTTGAGGGCTCTGTGAAAATCCTAACTTGCTGAGTATCATCCTTCTGCTACAATTCTGGGCTTTCCCAAAAGCAGTCCATGCAGTTTGTCTACAACCCTCACCAACAAACAATGCTTTTCCATCCTTGCAGAGACGAGCAGGAGCTCTCCAGCCCAACCCTCCACAACTCCAGCACACATGAACTGCTGCAATACCCTCATTTCACACATCAGTTACAACCTGCCAACTTTCAGCTGGAGATGACCGAATCCTCCCCATATTGGCTCACTTCTTGCCACAGCTGCAGCAGCCTACACACACTTCCAACCCTTGTTAAGCCACACTAGCTGTGGATGCCATACTGACAGTAGTGCAGCCTGGGGAGGGATCTGAAGCAGCCCCTCCATGGTGGCAAGAAAGCCAAGCCATGACTGCAGTCACTCAGCAGCCAGGACTCTGTGGAGAGGCTGCTTTGGTCTGTCAACTGCACTGCCTCTTCACTTGAAACCACCAAGAGGCACAGTCAGCAAGCATGTCACCAGCTCCCCAAGTCAGCAAATCACTATCACAGCAAGAAATCAGAGAAAATGGAAAAATGTCACACTTTTACCTGATTAGCCCCATTGCAGTCCCATGGATTAAGAAGCAGTTCAGGCAAAACAGGCTGAAGTTTTTTTCAGGAGTTCAGAGAAATCCCATCTATGGGAAAGGGGTACTAATTCCCATGTGCAGATGTGGACACTCAAACAGGTCTACCAGCACACTTGGAAACACCTGAAAGGCTGACTGAAGACCCAGCTACCTTCTCACTGACATGGGAGCCCTCCTTAGCTCGAAAACTAACTCTGAAACACCAGTGAACTACAAATCTCCTTGGCAGGATAAATTATCGAAGCATGATGTAAAAGTGAGCTCCGAAGCGAGGGAGCTCAGCCAGCCCCTGCATCTGGCCACAATATTGAGAGTCAGTCCCCCAGTTAACAACCTCAGACTCCATCGAGGTGTGACATTAAAAAACAACCCAAATAATATCCCAGCCATGTCACTTTTTTCTTTTTTTCCCCTTGAAAGGACATCTGGCATGCGAGCCTTGGGTTTTCCCTCATCCCAGAAAAACCATCAGCCACATTTTCCAGAGGTCTCTTTTCCCTACCCAGGGAGTGGAAGGGATGCAGTCAGTTAATGCATGGCTCCTAACATTTTTCCAATGAGCTGGTTGGACTCCCATTCCCTTCTCCCTTGGAGGGACACAGCTGCTATAATCAGCCTGTAGCTGGGAAGGGGATGGAAAAACCATTCCTGTCACTGCCACATAAAAATCAGCAGCTGACAGTGACAGACTGCAATGAACCTACAACCCCCTTTAAGAAGGTAAAGCATGTGTTTTATCTCACATAGAAAAACCCTCCAGAAACAAGTGTCTCAGACTGGACATATCTATCTATAGTAACAGTCTAGATCTGTTCCTAAAACTAACTCAAGCAAAGCTTCTTCCACATCCAGGCTCTTGCATGGACCTTTGTAACCCCTTTAGAAAAGCAATTTTAGGACTCCCCTGGTGAAGTAAACACTGATTTCAGTTGCACAGTGTGAGAGGGATGCAGCTCTTGTGCTCCCAACAACTGTTCTGTCCTAGCAGGCAACAAACCTGGTAACAGTGGAAAACACTTGTGCAGCCTCTCCTGGGTTTAGGTTGACATGACCTGAAATTCTCTTTGAGCTTCACGTTCCTGTGAAATTTTTCAGCTGCCAAGAAACCATCTTTTCACCAGAAGACGCAGAAATGGGCTTGGATATCTGTCACAGCTCTCTGACCAAACTCGTCATGACAAAACCAGGTAGGACTCAGACCAAGCCAAACAGCAAAATGACTTTAGCTCCTACCCTCAAGTGAGCACAGGCCCAAGGGCCACTGATGCCAGTAGGATTGATGTGAGGATGGAGCTCATAAGAAGCCCAGTCTGAATTGTGAAACACTGAAGTTGTTTCCCAAACATTAGAACATGGCCTGAAAACGAACAGTGTTTCCAGAGGAAAACTGAATTGAAGCTACATGACTGAAAGGGAGCCTTGTTTGGAAGCTCCAATCCAAGAACCAACTCAACCTTGTCACTGAGGCTCAAAAGCTGAGGGGGTGGCATTTGGAGGTGAGGGGAGTAGGAGAGGCTTTTCCAACAAGGGAAGAAAAGCTTTTTGAAAAAATCTTGTGCTTTGGTTTTAAAGACCCATGAAACAAGGAGGTGAAATGCAGAGGGAATTCACTGGCTTGAGAATACCAGTACCTGCACACACAGCTGGGACACATAAACTTGACAGTGCCAGACACAAGACAGAAGAAAAAAAATGTTTTGGAGGCAGTATTTTTTTCCAAGAAAAAAGAGCAATGTGGCTATAAAATAATGAATTTTCATACCAAGTCTATTTCAAGCCTTGTGCTACAGGCAGTGCTGGCCTACTGACTGCCAAGCTGGCTACTGTGTTTCTCTTCATTCTGTGATACTTATTTGATTGGCAAGATACTATTCCAGAGCTATAAAACTCTCCTGGAACATTCTTCCAATAAACCAAATTCCTTTTCTTAGTAATAATTTTATTTGACTAATTATTAGCAGCACTTAGAACAAAACAGACAGCATAGGCAGAATCCAAGAGGATTCAGCCTTTGCCCAGCAGCTGTTTATGCACTGCCTGAGAAGGACCAGGACTGAGGTCTCCATCTCAGCTCCTCATCCTGGACAGCAGAATAAGAGAAGTCTACTGAGAGCATGTTAGGGAGCTGCCTGCTCTAGGGAATGAAGTATTTCCAAGGTCAATAACATATGACTGAACTTTATGTCCTACCTTGGCCTAGGAAAGATGCTCTCTTGGGTACTTGTCTTCAAGGAGTAGTCCTGTCTATCCATGTCAGCATAGTAAATTTGCTCTTACAGGGTGCAACGTCCCTCTGCAATGAAGAAATTGCCTTTTGGCAGGAATGGGGAAGAGTAGTAGCTGTACTTTCCCTATACAAAGCAAACAAAAAGTATATTCCTTCCATTTCTCTATTAGCAACTGAAGATATATAATCTGGTTGCAGTACCTGGGAGACTGAACTGCTCTGCAGCCCATAGGGAAGCAGCATGGTAAGGGAAGGTCTAGTTAAACCCAGAAAAAAAATCTATTCTAGGGGCACTGTAGAACAGAGATTGACATTCAGGAGTTGGAAGGCAGTTATTCACAGAAGCAAAGAGAGAACAGCTTTGTGAAGCAAGAATCAAGGGCACATTTATATTTAAATTCATAACTAATATGGGGGGCATGTTGCTGAAATGCAGCAGTGCAGTGCACCCCATGCAACCAAAGCTGCCCCTCCCAGCAGCAGAATAAACTCCCTGGAGTCTCTCTGTGGCACACTCGAGTCCTGTGGGATATAAAAAGCCTGCTGACTCGCTGGCATGGGGGCACGGCAGCTCAGTCACGCACAGGGATTTTCTCTTGGAACACTTCTTGTCTCACTCCGTGTGCAGGCACACAGACACACACAGCCCCCCAGCCCAGCAGGGATGGGATATCCCAGCACCAAATGCTTCAGAAAGTTCAAACACCAGGCACGTCTGGTGGGGAAGGAGGGCCTCCCAGGCCCCAGCCCACCTCCAACTCCATCTCTCCTCCCATGTGCATGGGGCAGAATTTCCACTGAAGTCCTGTGTTTCCACAGACCCAGGTTTGAGGCCCAGAGCAAAGGCAATCCTGGGATGAACCTGCCCTGCACAACGTGCAGAGGGCAACATAGTTGTCCCCAGAACAAGGAATGTAAGGTTTAAAATAATCTTGGGGGGGCAGGCAGAGGGAAAGGACAATATCCTGAAGCATAAAGCCACGGTAAGCACATTCGTTTCGCAGTTGCTCGCATATAAAGCCAAGCCCTGGAGCTCTGCCAGCCAGTCAGTATTTTTATGACTGTATCAAAGCACAAGATAAAAACAAAAAGCTAAAGGGTCAAACTCAGTGCCGGGATTAGTAACCAGCTGAAGTGAATAGCATGATACCAGGTCTGAACAGGATCCTCTGATCACTTGAAACACGTCTGTTTTTTTACACAGACAGCAGTCATGCCTGAAACCTGTGTGCCAAATTCCTCTCCTTCAGCCCGTTCAGGTGGGGAGGGCTTTGTGCAAAATCTCTAACCATCCCCACCAACAAGCACCAGCAGAGCCTGCAGCTGTCTTGAGTCACGTTCATCACCCAGCACAGCACACCATCCAGGCCCTTCCCTCCTTGCTATTTCAGTCCTCTAGTGCAGGCACTTGCCCCTGTCAGGACTGCCCCCCCAACAGTGGAATATTTCCAAATATCCCTGCATTAGGCACTAGTGGTATGACGTGCTCACAGGTGAAGCCTGCAAGCATCAGGAGAAGAGCAGGGTTCCCTTCTGAGTAGACTTCAAGTTCTTACAAGGAAGACTAGATATTTTTAATTTATTCAGAATAAGGAATCAGCCAACTTGTGCTAAGGGATTTAACAGAAGAAGCTGCATCAGAAATTCTGAAAGACCAAAAGGTCCTTTCATGTTACATCAGAAACTGTAAGTTGAGAAAGGGAATTCATTGCAGAGCAGGAGACCCCAGCCCATGGAAACTGTGTCCATGACTGCCAGCAGCTGAGACTGAAGGAGCCACCTGGGAGCCCTGCTTAGGCTGTGGCTAGTTTCCCAAAAGCCGGCACGGTCACTCCAGAGTTCCAAGGATGGTTACCCACCCGGGTGCTACTTGCTGGCACTGCTGCAGCTCAGAGAACAAAGGGTTTGCAGCAGTCCTGAGCTGAAATGCCTGGAATTCAAACCCATCAGAGACACCTTCTCACCCTGCGGGTATCAGTACCCTGTGCCTCCCTCACCTTTGTCCTGATAAGGCACAGCCAGGGAGAGGGATGGTGGCATGTCCCCTGCTGCCCGGCAGGAGCTGAATGGGTGCAGCAGGACGTGGTGCTACATCCCCCCACTGCAGCCTCCTTCTGCATGGCCATGGAGCCAGGGCATCCAACACAGACCTCAACTTCCAGCTAAGTTTCTCCTTTATCCAAGGATACAGGAGGCTTCCCTAGGGAATCATCTCCAAGAGTGAATTTTAATGCAATAGATTAGAGAGAAGCTTAAAGCTTGTGTTGTTTGCCTTAAACACTGTGTGGTTTGGTTATTTTGTCCACTGGTTAGGCTCCCTTTTATGTTACACATAGAGATAATTTCTTCTTTTCTAGGGCAAAACCAGGAGTGATTTCCTTTCAAAAAAGCTTTTTAACTAAATAAAATTATTCATTTATGGCATTCAGCATTTTTCAACAGAGCTTTTAGTTTCTGCACAAGATGCAGTATTTTATTCCAGAGGATGAAAAGTCAAATAAAAGCCTTTTGCCACCTTTCAGCAGGAAAAACATCCTTTTTTACTGAGCATTAACTGCAATGACAATTCTCAAGATTGTGTTATTTCACTAAAACACAGTTTTAAAGCACAGTTTTTAAAAAAGTTTAAAATACACAGTTCTAGCCAGTTGCTTCCATTGCAGACAGAAGCGCTCTTATAACAGGAATTTAGGACAATTTGGGGACTACGTATGCACAATGGAGGTTTTTGGTAAGTACATGTCATTGTGACCAATTTGCACAATGACAAAATTACAGCTGGAGGAAAGCACTGAGGGAGGAAACGACTGTGAATAGAAAGAGAAAAGTCTGGTCTCCCTTGTTCAAGCTGTTTACCACCCATCACTTCTGTTCCTAAGCTCTGACTTCATTTCACACAAGCTGACAAAAAGCTCTCATCCTACAAAGTGCTGAGCGTGCTCTACTCCCACACACCTCTCTCCATCATCAAGGCTGGGTGGATTTGGGGCTGCAACTCAGCCCCAAAATCACAGTGAGATGGCACCAAACATCACTTCTAGACTGCCCCGGGCAAGCTGTAATTTTGATTAAAGAAGAATTTCTAGCTCCCCCAAGCAGTCTCAGCTCCCACTCAAATTTTTCTTTTGATCTATCTGGCCCCTTCATCAGATTTTTAAAGAGTTAACGGTGTTGTCTTCCCTCCTTCCTGACACTGTCTGACCTGCGAGGCTTGGCTGGGGCCAGACTCAAAGAACATCATACAATAATACGCCTCTTCTGATGCAATGTGTCTCTGTGAGAGATGATGGAGTTGTATCACGCCTTTGCACAAAAGTGGAGAGCAATTCGGGGGAAGAAAATGCAAAGAAGAACTTTTTTCCAGGAATAAATCAACAACCTGTCACAAACAACATATGCAATAATTTCCTTGTTTACAGCTACAACTTGTCTGATGGAGCAATTAAAAACAAAAGCCACCAAGATTTTTTGACCTTCTTCCTTACCTGAAACTGATATCAGCAGGAAGAACACAGGTCTGACCACACTCCAAAAAGGAGGTGTAGCCTTACCCCAGAATATACTTTAAATATAATTCATGTCTAGTTAATCACAAGGCTGCTTCAACACATGACTCCAGAACCCTGGTGTCACTGCTGTCACATCAAGGACAGCTGGGAAGGGAACAGAACTAAACTTGTAAGTACTGTCTCTCCTTGTGACTGCACCACAGATCACTGGTACCATCCTATAGAGGCACCTGGCATTTGCTAAGCTGAAAACATTGACAGAGACAGAAATATGCTCCTATATCCCCCAAAACTGAAGTAGGGAAAAGACAAGTAGCATGCATCAAGCTAAAAAACACCAGTGGCCACCATGGCCTTCATTAAGGTAATTCTGAAAATCTGATTGTAAAAAGATATGAAGAAAAAGCAGGAAGAAAAACTTCAGATGATGATTGATTTGCCAACAGCAGTATGCAGCAAGGGTGAGGACAGAAGCTGCGTCTCCTCATACTTGAGTCACTGTGAGAGATGTTTCACCACAGCTTTTTCCCCTGAGAAACTGCTCTCACTGAAGCTGCAGTTCAAATATCCCTCACTTCAGTGGGCTGAAATTTCAAAGCAGATAAGTCCTTCCATGAAACCCCATCCTCACAAATTCTCCTTGCTGCCTGAAGGAGATGATGCTGCTCCTATCTTAACAGGGGACATTAACAAACCAAAGACATTGGTTTCGAACCAGTTTCACGTGCCCATAGCAGACCAGACTCTGGAAAAGCCAACATATTTTGGCTTGCTGACCCAACTGCAGGCTTTGAGCACAGAGTTCTGGTTCTGTGGACCAGTTTGTGTATCCTGGAGAAAGAAGGACTGTAATACCTTAGTGGCATGGCATGGGGACAGACAGCCCTGACACTCAGAGACAGACTGGCAGATTCAGCTGGCTTTGAAGGGACAGGGCAGATACTGCAGTGCAAACCACAACATCCAGGATGAGAAATTAAGTAAATACCCCAAGCTCCATGCTGTCCCAGCTACACAAACCAAGGGCTACAGGCAGCTCCAGCACACCTGCAGAAGGTCCTGTGATGGCACAGACACGCTTTCTTCATAAGAAAAAAAGTAGGGGGAACAAAAAAAAGTAAAAAGAAAATGAAAGCAGATTGCTCTCTCGTGTTTACTATGATGATTTTTAATGCTCAGCATTCACAAAGTGAGATGTGAGAGTCCAAGAAGCTGCTTAAGGTCACCTGATAAATGTGCCAAGGCAGAGACCTCCAAACCTGAGGGATGCACTGAATTACTGTCCATGCAGGACTTGCACTTTCTTTCTTTTTTTGCCTCTTGGACCACAGCTGTGGAGTTTGTAGCAGGTGCAGTGCAGAAAAAGGCAAGCCATAAAGAAGAGGCTCCCAGGCAGACACCTGTGCACTGCAGTTACACTGAGAACCACCACAGGAGGGGTCAGCACCTCTGGCAGCTCAGCTCTCCTAACCAGGGAGCACGTGGGGACTGCCAGGTGAGATCTGCAATGGTACTTTTGGCACTAGACATCTCTCAGGGAGACTTAGACCAGCCAGTGGGACAAACCTGCATGCACACCTTGGCCATGTCAAATGGAGCAGGGGCACCGATCAACTTGTCCCATCCTCCCATCTGAAACAGAGGAGAAAACAGTACTGACCCTTGGAATTGTTCTGATGACCAAACACCCAGGTTCTAGCACAGGGCTTAAGCTGACCCTTACTTCTTGCTAAGTCTTATTCTGAGTGTAAAATTAAACAGCTCATTTTAAAAGCAGTAAAATGATTCCCACTTCAAAACACAGCTCTTGGGGGAAAAAAGAAAGTTTGCAATTTCAGCGGGGCATGCATGAGATGGTCTGTTAATTACCAAAGGAAAGGCAGCTGGTTCAGTTCCTGCTATCTTAATCATTTTCCTCTCTTTGATGTCTTGATCACATCTTTTGAACAACACGCTTGAAGCGTAACACTGCAGAGAACACTTATTTTCATAATGAAAGGGAAATATTTTGCTCCATGCATAATATTTAGTTATCCTGATAGGCTGCACTGATAGGGCTTCATATATTGTGTTTTCAAACTAATGCTGAGTTTAAAAGGCCTGCAGGGCAGTGCAAGGCTTCTATCAAATGATAAATACGCAATCGGTGTACGTGTCCAGCATCCTTTAAAGTGATATCAAATGGTTTCTAATAAGAAAGATGCAAGCACCCAAAACTTTCTTGTCCTCCAGGCATGAAAAGGAAGTTTACTTGTTTCTTATTTTAGTTTTCAAAGTTAAAATTTCTAGGCCATATGAAAATGACATTAATCCTTTGCACAGTGTGACAGCATATCCACTGTTGCAGAGAATATATAATCAAAAACTCTCTCCCACTTCCCACAGACACCAGAGATGGCCAAAAATCTGGAGCCAGCACACAGTTTTGAAAGCTGCCAAGAATAGGATGGAGTTCTGTGAGAGTTGCAGTTATCTACAGAAAATATATTTGCATGTTCCTTCACACAGTGCTACAGTAACAGAAAAAGCTGGAGGATGACCCAGCTACATGTACATGGCACCGAATTCCTCAAGAGGCAGCTGGCCATGAGCGCTGGGACAGCAGCTTTCTACAGCTGCCTGCAGTTAGAAGGTCTTTCCTTAATAAATGGACCCCATTCAATATGGGCTGAGATTCAATTTATCCTAACTGTAAATCGGAATGTGAAGTCAATCGGGATATCACCAACAGGCTGCACACCACAGTAAGAGGTAGTGAAGCATGCAGGAGAAGTAACTAAAAAGGTGTTCAGAGACAGGAATAATGTCTCCAAAATGTTTATGATCTGGGCAGAAAGTTCAGGGTTATGGCAAAAACTCAGCCTTTGCTCTAATTCTCTATGTACAATCTGAGTCTTGATATTACAGGTTACACTGAATCTATCTAAACCTAGCTGCAGAGCAGTGACATCAGGATGCAGACTTCAGGCACAACAGCCATTTCCTCACTCTTTTCACTTGAAACCAGATGTTTTTATATTGGCGTGTGTGACACTGACACTTAACAATGCAGACTCTGGTCGAATCTGCTGAAACAGTGAGCCAAGCTATGGTTAAACTACTTTCCTGTATGCGAAAGCACTTTGAACATCGTGGGAGACTAGTGAGTCAGGGGCACAACCACTGCCCAGCTGAGGGGGTCAGATCTGCTTCGAGCTGCAGCTGGGCAGATGTGGGAGGCAGCTGATCACTGCTCACCATGGCCTGGTGCCGCCCCTTCCCTCCTGTGGTTACCACCACCACACCTCTGCCAGAAGGACCAGGTGTGCCGCCCCTTGAAAGTACAGAAGAGGAAGACCCTACAGGAAATGGGCTCTAGTTAATCCCCACTGGTTTGGGAGGAGGGAGGATCTGCAGGAGGATGTGACCTGTGCTTGGGAGCAGCTAGAAGGGATGACACGTTACCCCAGCACAGGATAGCATCTCTGACCACAGCTCCTGCCTTCCAACTGACATCAGAGCTTCTCTTCCAAAAAAGGAAATAATTTGGGACTCTTTTGGCTCCCTGAATTGGCTAACCACAGTCTCAAAGAAGCACCAAGACAAAGAGGTTGCAGGGAAGAGGATCAGGGCTGCCCCTGGTTCAGCAGCACTGTCACCCTACACAGCAGCAGCCTGACTGGCTCTGGGACCCAGACCCATCTGGTCCCCTGGTGGGAGCTGCACGGGCTATTAGAAAAGAGAATGTACACCATGACCCCAGACATGCAGTAACAACCTGAAGCTACTCATACCACCAGCACATGGGAAAGAACAGGGACACAAACACCTTCCCAAACACCCTTGTCCTTGTATTTGCTCCACTGCAGAGCAGCTTCCAAAAGCCGCTCACTTTTGTGTTCAATAAGAGCCTTTCTATTCCATATTAGGGTGCTGCAGAGGCAGACCCAGTCTGAGGGCAGCCCAAAAGCCAGGCCAGATTCCTGCCCAAGTGACAGAGGCTTCCCATGCTCTATTTGGCCTTTCTCCAGTGAGGTCCAAAGCGTGGAGAAAGGCAGGGATCAGCAACAGTGCCAGCCAAGCCAGTGGGAGGCAGGGGAAGGTACTGCCTGGGGGGGAGCCACACTCATCCTGGCGCTAGAGGAACTGCGGGCAGACAAGGCCACGGCCCTGCAGCATCCTCTTGCCAGGAGGAGAGACACACACCCCTCAGCCACAGTTTCATTCTCTAATTTAGCACTGCACAGAGCAGAACTCTACCCAGCCAGTTTCCAAAAATAAAAATAGACTGAATTTTGTTGCTGGGGCAGCCCCCTGCATTGATGGAGCCAGTAAGGGGCTGCTCCCTGTCTCGGTGCTGTCGCCTGACAGCTGAGCCACCCAGGAGCTGGGATGTGCCAAAGAAGCCCTCATGGCTGCAAGGCCAGCTGAGAGCCCATGAGAAACTGAGCAAGTGCATTCTGCAAAAATGTCAGGAACAGTTGCTGCAGCAAGTTCAGTTTCTTGCCCCTACACATACAACTCTCCCCCAGCACAGAACAGCCCAAGTAATTTTTGTCACCGGGGGTTTGTGCTACCTAGGGAATGCTAAACATGCAGCTGAATTCTGATTTAAAGATTCATGTTTATTAGGAAATCACATTTCTAGTGGGTTAACAATATATTTCATTAGAAGAGTTTTAGAGCATCCTAAGGAATATTACTGTATCTCTAAATAAGATTGAAAGACACTTAGTGTGTTTTTAATTTGGCCTATTTTCAGTAACAGTAATGATAATAGTTTTTATATCCTGTTTCTCCTCCTGCCAGAATGAAAACTCTTACCGCCTAAGACAACAGCAGCTAACACAGGATAATAAAAGCACAGATTACAGAACTACGAAGACACTCAAAATAAATCAAATCAGAAGATGTAATTTGAGAGAGGGAGGCATCTCACATTGTGATAACAGTCTCTCTTGCTGGCAAATCCATAGCACTCCATGGCCAGAATCATCATTAGCATGTTACTTTACAGAGATCTATTAAACCAGGACAGAAATGAAAATATTGCCCCACCACAAAAAAAAGTGAAGCAGTGGGAGTTGCAAAAGAGGCCTTTGATTCACCCTTAATTCACCAGATGAATCATTTCATATTGAGCAAACATCAAACCACACTGAAGAGACACAACCACAAACTCCCAATCCCTGAAGCCACTTCAGCTGGCTCACTAAACCACACAGCACTGATCACACACATTACCAAAGTGCTATGATTTACCTTATTACATGCATTAGTTAATTCATGGCATCTTTGCATAAACCTTGACCTGCGCTGCCAGACCATTTGACTCAGTTTATCTACAAAGAAAGCAAGTTTGCTCTACCATGTATTTGAGGAGACTGAGTATGAGGCAGAGTGAGCACCCCACTACTCACACACTGTTACTTATTAAGTTGCAGTAAATGGCCCATGAGATTTAAACAGAGATCAAACGGAGACCAAATCCTGCCCCTGCAATTTTGGCAACAGCATCTCTTGGCAAGATCAATTTTGAGCATGTGGAGTCAAAATCATTATTATAGTTCACTGCTCAAGCATGAGGAACCTCAATTCCTCTGCCCAGCAAACCTCCATGGACACAAGGAGGAATTCAGATGTGGCAGAGTTACCTGGTGAGAGGTTTTCTTCCTCAGCCGCACACTCCCAGTGAAAGAGAACTAACCAATTTTTGAAAAATCACTTCAGAGGAAAGGGTTTTTCAATAAATGCTCTTAATTTAAATCCCCTTTGCATAATCTTTAAGCATTAGGGTAACAAAAAGTCTAGTAGGCATTTTACAGCCAGAATAGCACTGCTGAGTGTTAGCCTCTCTTTATCTAAGATGAGTGACAGCTGTTGGCAATCCCCCCGGCCCAACTCCTGCTAATCCTCATCTGCCAATGAGGCAATGTGACCTCAGGAAATGGGCCCAGTATCTCAGGCACATTATCATTAACATTGTCCCACCTTCCTACTTCCCAATTTTTTTCTGTGCCTTCACAGACACATCATCTCTGGGGAGGCTGGAGATGGAGACAGGTCTCTGCTGTTTGACCCAGGTGCTTGTAGCTGCACCTGACACAGCACAGCTCATTCTACACTCAAGGGTCCCAACCATGCAACTGCCCAGGAGATGCTTTTTTGCCTCCTGACTGGTCAGTGCAGAGTGCTGACCCCAGTTCCTCAGGCCAGCAGCTAAAACAAAGAGCTCCTTGATGTGTTCAGCCGTCACCTAAAGCACTACTAAGGACAGCCCTTGTTCTTGCCCCAGAAAATATTCAAGCAACCAGAGCAGCAGTGGAAAACCAGAGTCACCCCTGATACTGGCTAGGACTAGCTCAAGGGATGCTGGTGTGGGCAGCTCAAAAACTTCCAGGAACAGTGCAGTTTATAACACACAGATACTCACCATCTCCTGAGAAAACAGTCTCAGACAGGCCTACAAAACCCCAAACAAATCCCAATCTGTCTCTTGGGGACACTCTTTCCTAAGATCTGCTCAAGGACAAGAGGTAAATTGTGCCAGGTCTCCCACCTTGCAGGAATAAAAATCCCCCACTAAGATCCACACCATTTCTATGCAGGACTGCATGGGTTTCACTAGGGGTGTATGAGTGTTTCACAAGTCTTGGAGGAGCAGTTAGCTGGAAGCACAAAGCATCACTGCACTCTCACCAGCCCTGGTTCCTCCCCACCACCCATTTTTAGTCTCTCTACACATGAACCCTTTTAACAGAAACTTAACAAAGGACCTGCCACCGAACAATCATCAATATCCCAGCACAAATGTCTCCCTCAATGCAGAAAGATGGTCTGTAACCTTCTGGTTTTGCCTTTAGAAAATTACATTCAAGAGTTGCAAGAGCTTCCCTCATGATCCCCCACAATGCTGCCTACTGGTGACACTGTCACAGTAACCACAGGCTCCAAAGAGCTTCTGTAGTTTCACTGATGTTTGTGGGGAAGAGCAAAGATACCAACTATCATTTTAGCAAGTGGTATCTGCACATTTTTCCTCTACTGCACGGTCCAAGAAAGCCTATGCTGCTTCTACCAGCACTTCTGAAACAGACCACAAAGCTCAGTGTGAAAACTGCCTTAAAACTTAAGGGACCATGTTCCCCTCTGGGGTCTTCCAAAGAAAACAGCCTCTAAGACAGAGTTCAACATCTGAAGGGCAAATGAGTCTCAGACTGCTTTGATGAAATAGGCTGAAGCCATCCTAGAGCCTCCTTAGTTCACTGACACATCTTGTAGGACTGATTAGTTAAAAAAAACAGGCACTGAGTGTGCCAGAGAGGACACTGAGCAATCTTCATGTCAGGTCCTGGGAATGTTCCCCAGCACAGAGGGATGGAGAGACACCAGCTGGGAGGATAGCTGGCCAAACACACAGGGTCAAGGACAGCTTTGGACAAGGAGCTCAGTACTTTGGAATTGAGTCAGCACCCAGCTTTGTAAAGAGGACAGCTTCAAGTGACACGAAATTTAATGGCAGTAGATCTATAACCTCACAACTAAGACTCACGAGGACTGAAATCCCAGGGGGTTGCTATGGCCTTTTCCTTACCCCAGAGACAAATACCAAAAATATTAAAAAACCAGCAGATATGGAAGCTGAAAAGAGTGTGTTTGTCTGAAACGTCCCAGTATCATTTTTGGTTCATCAGCATCACAAACCAGCCTACAAAGGAGCTTGCTGATAATCTCCCCAGCTATCTCCGCCGATGCACATAAGACGTGGCACATCATTTCTGTTTGCCAGCACTACAAGCTCCAAATGTGACCCTGGCTCCCTTCCCCGAGCACTGAGAAACTCCTGTTATGTTTGGCTCCCCCCTTGTCCTCCCTTCACAAAAACAGCACGCTTCCACAGCGTCAATCTGGAATTATTTACTGTTGTTGAAGCTCAGACAGAAACCGCAGGCCACCTCTCCTCTCACCCAAGAGACGTGCAGAGGCTGTCCAAGTGAGACGGGGCTTCACCCAACTGCTCCAGCAACCCTGCCAAGAGTGTCAGCAGGCAAGCTGCTGCCCTCTAGAACCATGCCCTCCTCTCCCACTCTGTTCCCAAGACCTGCTGAAAACCAGTTTATCGCTGAATCAGAACATTAAATAGACACCATCTGCTTAAAATTAACTTCATTAAAGCTAACGTGAGAACATAATCGGCCACATTTTCTCTCCTCTGCTTTTGTAAGTGGAGTGTCCCTTGCAAGGCTTTGGGACTAGCTCTGAAACTCCCTGAAGGGAGGAAAATGAAACTGGGATAAAACCACAAGGGTACAGGCATCTTCCCTCATGCTGACACAGCACACAGCTCAGGGGCGGGACAGGCCCAGCGGGGCATCTACCCCAAATCACACCTGGCTGCATCTGGAAAACCACCTCACTGAGGTCAAACTTACTCTTGGCAGCTGCATCTGGCCCCTGCCAACATGAGCAAGGCTGTGCCCAGCAGTGCACATAACACGTGTGCCCACCACACGCTCGGTTGCCCACACTGAACTGTTGCCGCTGCCTGGGCGAAAGAGCTCACCTGTATTCAGCCTGCAGTGACTGCAAGAAGCATGGGGCAGGAAAAGCTGTTCACCCTCTACATTCGAGGGTGGAGGCCAGAGCAGCTTGGCAGAATGAAGGCTAAGAAGGAACATGAATATTCTGTAGAAAGTAGTGGAGAGAAGCGAGACAGGAGGTCAAATCAAACAGAGTGGAGAAACCTGTTTATGCTAAAGGACAAAACTGATGTGAGACCAGGATGCTTGTGAATAATAAAAGGTCTGCACTGTAAGTCATTAACAATCAGAAGAAATTTGAAGCTTCCAATCAAGCCAACCCAACCACCCTGAAGGTTCTTATGTGGGAATGCAATATATGGTTGTACAGCCTTAATGACCTAGATCTGTCCCAGGTCTGTGTTCTACAATTCCATGACCCACTCAGTACTTTCAACCATAAAAGACATTTTTTTCCATCAGCCCTTATTATCCACTAGTCTCATGACAGCTCTGAGAAGGCACTTCTGCAGGAGACAGACATATTGCTGCAAACACAGTGCTCTCCCTGTCTGATCTGCCCACCTTGCAAAGAGGTGCTGATATACAGAGTGTTGGGGGACCCTTGGATGAAAGGCATTAGATAAGTACAAAGCCTGAATATATGTTAATAATAATACCAGGCATGCTATCTCTAACAGAATAAACTGCCACTTGACCCAAGGCTGGGAGACAGAAAGTGATCTGCCAAGGCCCAGATGTGCAACACTAGCCCATAACATGTGATGGGATCCAGAAAGAAGTGCATGGAGCAGAGGAGGGAGCTGGAAGTGATGATGGGAGGGTCACTTCCTCACAGCATGCATTGTGCTTCCCGACTTCCTCTGGTCAACACTCAACAGCTCCCACTGCTGTGAACCACACAGAGCAAGGCTCAGCAGCCCGAGCTACTGCCACACACCTAAGGGACATCTGGGAAGGCATCAGAACATACAGGCTGGGCCAGAATGAAGCTGTACCTAAGCTCAGCATTATGCTTTTAATAAACTTAGATGGTAACTGCTTAACAGCAGCACAGAGAACTCAGTGAGCTTAGTCTTAAACAGCTGTCAGGTAACAGACTTTCTGACCCAAACACATGACTTGACTGCTGTGTGTAATAGCAATCTTTACCCCAGAAATTTGTCAATTCCTTGTCTGAACCACTTGTCCTTTCAGTCCTTGTATCACTTGTCAACAAAGTGTTAAAACCCTAATTACATAAAGAAAATTTAATTTTATTCCACCTCATCCCTGAGAATACTCTAATTCCTTACTATTGTAAAGAGCCTGAACCTGTTGGTCATTTACCTATGCCTGTATCAGAAAAATTCATGCTCTGCATTCAGATGAGCAACTCTCATTTTTCCTCTGCTTCTACACTACTTCAGCTGATGTGGAATATGATTTCAGACAGGTTTGGTATGAGAAAAACTGGAGTGTTCCCAGCCCCAGAAAGACCACGTAGAGATACAGATGGGAGGCTTGTCTGTTTTAAGATTAGATCTTGACCACTGAAGGAAACTTTACAAATCTTTTCTTTCATATCCTTCGCAGAAACAGCTGGAAATAAGACTAGAAGCAAAACAAGGAACAAGAGTTACAAGAATATTATAAATGATTTTGTTTGATCTGTGGTGAGTGTTGTTTCTGAAAGCTATGGAGGTTAATTTACAATGTTAGCAATTCGACAACCACTCTTTTTAGTTGGAACTCAGCTATTGTGCTTTGAAACAAACAGGATCTCGCATGGGCAGGACCTTGCCCGTGACTATGACTTGGCTATTATTTTATCAACTAGAAGCAAGCCTGGGCTGCAAACCCTTCACCTTGTTTTACATGTAGAATCAAAGAGTTTGTCTTGGCTAACATAACCAGAAGATCAAGGTTTACAAACCGAGGCATTTTTGCTAAGCAGGTACAGGAGCCCCATCTGACACAAATACATTGGAAAGTGCTACCCACAGCTGTTAGACCCTACACATTTCCCATAAACCACCATAGATTTTTGATGGACACAGAGACCAGAACATGGGCAACAGTGGGAAAAAAGCCTGGGAACTCAGATAAAGCCCCAAAGTGAATGGACACTTGCTGATGACAGCACTGCGAAGTTGGCTTTGGTGCTTGGCTCCTGGTAAAACAATGACATAATGCTGTGTTTACTAGCAGGGAAATCTGAGGGTTGGAAATGGATCTGCAAAAAAACCACTAACACGTTTTTTTGACAAGCCAACAGATTAACATCTATTGTCACTGGGGCAAGGCCAAACTCCACTGGAAATGGTCCAGGAGTTTGATGTCACTGAGAGGCTCACAAGGACGTCAGCTGAGGAGCATTCCCATGTCATCTCAGCATTTACTGCAGTGCTACTGCCTGAAGCCACCACCCCTTCTGTTTAACCCTTTCTGTCACAATGCACAGTAGGGAACATATTGGCCTCTTGGCAATAGAAGTTTGACCCAGATCTGCTACAGCTCACGTTACCCAGATGCAGAAGGCTGGTAAAGGGCCAGGCAGGACAGGCTGCTGGCACATTTGACTGTCAGACCTTTGCTAGTACTAACTAAAGTCTCTTTTTCTACAAATGTACATAATTTCTTCATTTGACTCCTTAGGATCTTTTCAAGTCACCTGTGAACCAAATCACATAGCCAGCTGCACTCTCACCCTCATCTGAGTCAAAGTCTTTATCATAACCCAGACAACGCCTCTCACACACAGCAAGACAACAGCCAAGAAGTTTCAGCTCCACACAAGATCACAGCAAAAGATACCTGGAACCTCATAAATGCCAGTTCCTGGTAGAGAACAATCTCACTCTTACCAGATGAGTCAGGTCCCTGATGGCTCAGAATTACTGTAGGGATAACATGATGGGCAGAGCCCCACAAAGCCCTTGGCACACAGGGAAAGTGTTGGGTCACCTTTCCTCAGGAGTGGTAAAAACATCAGTGCTATGCTCTCAGTCTTCCACAGACCCTCAAATCCCAGAGGAAGGATCTGGAGATTGCCCATAAGATGCTCTTCAGTCCAGCACTACTGCATTTGGCAATAGTGCATAAAACTTCAGAATTACGACAATGGGAAATAGCCCCATGCTGTGGGCAGTGTTAGAGCTTGCCAGGAGAGCAAAGGATTGCAAGAATAAATTATATTCTTAGGGTCTGGACACGACTGTGGCATCAGCTCTAATGGAACCCATTGCAAACCTTTCCCTTCCACCTCATTTCTTTGACCATGCCCTCCTCTTGCTCCAATGCAGAGCAATACAGAAGTCAAATAAAAGCAAAGCAAAACACAGACAAAGATCTCACATCAAAACCCCAACCCCAACCAAACACCTGCACACTCCCTCAATGTAACAAGAGAAGGATTCTGGAAAACAGCAACACCAATGGTCATTGTGGCCAGCACCAGGCATGCAGATGTACAGTCTTTACAGCTGAAGGGGTGGTAGAAAACCCAGCACCATCACAGACACGCAGTTTGGCCAACACCATCAGCAGGGAGGCCAAGGGGCTGAGCAGCAATGCCTTGCTCCCACCCCCAGCTGTGAGTCCTCAGACCCTGCTCCCTTGGGCCAGAACCCCATTTATTTCAAGACAGGAGATCCCTCCAAGTCAGCAGTGCCTCGCACACCTGCACACAGTCACCCTCCAGTGCCACCAGCAAATTGCCTTTGCTGTTCAAAAGGCCACTGGTCCTTACAGCCAGAGGACAGAGCGGGGCTTCAGGACAGATGGATGAACCCTCCTGCACAGCCCACACTTGCAACCTCCAAGGGTTGTTACCCATGGAAAATTCACTGACAATATTTTTAGTTTAAATGGAACTATTTATACTGGGGATGTCTGTATTAAAGGATGAAATGCAAGCTACAGCTGCCCAGCTCAGAAACAGGTGGAAAGCTGCTTCTTCAAAACAGTCCAGAGTTTTGACAGAGACTGCTACAATCACAAAGACAACAGCAAAAGTTCAAACAGATAATTTCTTCTTGAACAGTAACAGTCAAAACACTCATCCATATGCTTCAAGTGAGAGAATTCCAGAGGCTGACTACTGCACTAGATTTCTTTTGAGTAAAACATCCTGGGTTATCTTTATAAACACTTTTTGCTGNTACATGAGGTACAGGATTGCTACCTGCTGGTACATGGAAAACCAGCATGGATGTTCCTCTAGAACCAGTCACTTTTTATTATTCTCTAACAGTATCTTGTTATCAACTGAAAATAAACAGCATTTTTGTTAATAAAACACCATATTACCATCAGTTCTGTGTCAGGGATTCTAGACAGTTTCACCTGATATGGACATATTTATAAAACACACACAGAGCTTCCTTCCTATTGCTGGCTTTCCTCTGTCCCATCCCAGAAGCCAGCTCCGGAGCCTGTTTTAATCCCACTGAGGAAAATGCTGAACTGTCTTCCTGTGACATGTCTGGGAGATGGGAGGAGGGACATGCACTCAATCTGCTCTCCATGGCTTTCTTCCAGAAAAATAGTTCACATGTCCCTGTTTGTTTGTTTTTAAGTTCTAAGTGATTTTAATGCCAGTGAAAGCTGCTGGAGTGATAGCTCTGGGAAACAGCAGGCCTCCCACTTAGGCATTAGCAGGGGCTGTGCCAGGTGCCC
>WAAG01073698.1:0-10782 GCA_013390105.1 Tichodroma muraria
AAAAAAAAAAAACCCTCATCATTTTGTTCAAAACTCGGGTTTGTGCCTAAAGATTTCAGTTCTCTCCCTGGCAATCTTCTTTCCTTTCTCTGCTGCCCATTTTCCCTTTCTTCTGTGGATGAAGGGAACGGATGGGCTGCGGGAAGCACGAGGGGTTCCCGTGGCCTGGCTGGGGGTGGTGGTGGTGCCAGGGGCTCAGGTGGCCCTGCAGCTGCTGGGTGCTGTCTCCACCTTGTGCCTTGGCATGCCCCTGCCCCTGCCGTGGGCCCCAGCAGTGCCACTGGTGCCAGCTGCACCTTTGCTCCCCAAGTCTCTTCCCAAAGTGAATCACTTCTCAGTTCTTCGTTTGGTCCTTCCACAGACGAAAAGTTTGCTGCTGGCTTACTCTTCTACCTGACTGCAAAATGAATTAGCTTCTCTAACAGATCATTCTGGTGGTTTTATTGTGTATATTGAAAGAAATAACTGTCATGAATGATGTCGTTACAGAGCTGCAGATGTCCAAGTGAGGCAAAAAAACCTAAATCCACCAGTAGAACTAGACTAAATATTGCTCTAAAAATCAGCACTTCCAATCTGCAGTAATCCTGGACTAACCTTGTGTAGTACACAAACAGTAAAAAAGTTCTTGGTCTGATCCTGAACCATTTATTTTGTTTTTGCAATAAGATATCTGACAATATTTGACATACATGCATAGAACCATTGGAAACCAATCTGGGATCATAATCTTCTTTAAATCTCCGGAAGATTGCAAGCAGACTTCTAAATTCAATTAGTTCCTCTTTTTTGAATGCGGTTCCAGCTTGGTAAGAGAAGCTCAGATTGTCACCAAAAATGATACTCCATAATAAATCTTCACTGGGCAGTTTAATTGAACTGCTAGTTCTTGACAAATTGCTAGCATGCATCTCCATTACATTTCTATTCAGAACATATCAATATATGAATGATATGAATATATGAATTATCAATTCACTTTAATGTAACTAATACTTGTCCAGTATTTTACATGCAGTCATTCTTCAACTTTCTAAATGACATTTTAGTTCTGTTGGTGAAAATCCTGTTTGTACATTCAGTTACCTGTTTATGAAAATATAGTTTCAAAGGCAAGAAGATTCTTATTTTAGTTTTCTGTAAAATTAACTGTTGAATTGGTAAGATTTTACATCTGGTTTGACACGTAACTGCTGAGACATTCTGTGTCCTTGCTGTACCATTCCAAAGTTCTGAATCCTATTAGTTATGAGAGTTTTATTACCCTCCTTTGACAAAAATACATGCATATGCATTTTAAAATAATGATAGTTTTCACTATCTGTGAAAGTACATATTTGCACTTCACTTAATCTTTCTCTGTATTCCTTTTATCAGAATATAAAAGGAATACAGAGAAAGATTAAGTGAAGTGCAAATATGTATATGCAGTATGTAAATAGAACTAGGAGATGTTCAGCAAAACATCTTTCCCTTGCTAGTTCTTGGCTGGAGGTTGCCCCTGTGTGTGCTGCTCGTTATCTCCCTGCAAGGAAGGAAAGGAGCTGCACTTTTATGGTTCTTATTCCTGCAGTAATCAGAACATTAATTCTGGGGCCCTTGGAACTCACAGGAAAATGCAGTGAGCTGCAGCGTTCCCCTTTGGTACCCAGAGGGAAATCGTGCCCGAGTTTTTTGGGTTCCTGTGGTCTATTAGTTCCCTAGAAAATTCAGGATTTTCTCTTCCCAGGCATTCAGTCCTGGGAAGTTCTCCTTTGCAAGGAGCCAGGAAGCAGTGGCAGGAGAGGAAGGCTGCTGTCCTGGTGGGCATACAGGGAAGAACTGGGTATCCAGAATGGAATATCCTTATGGAATATCCTTCCAGCAGTGGCCTCAGGTCTGGAGCCAGGTACCCCACCTGAGTGGCAGGGGAAGCCTTATCTCCCAGGGGAATGATGAGTTCCCCTCACTACTTTATTACTGTTTCTCATACCACACGGAGCTTTTAATTTCTTTGATTGATTGTCCTGTTTTATTGCTCAAGTGCTGTGTGGCATATTGCTGGCTTTTGTCATTGGAAGTCTGTTTTGAAAGACTGACTTTTATACTGCTTCAGGCTTTCACAGTGAGAACTGCAGCAAATGGACAGGCGATGCACTTTATAGTGAATATTGGCCCGGGCAAACGTGAGGAGAACACGGATTCCATCTAGAGACTTCAGAAATCATGAATCATGCTTTCCTAAGGGATAAACTTCAGAAATACCAGTACAGTGGATGGGGATGATTATTGCACTTGCGAGAGCAGAGTGCACTTCCCAGAGAGTCACGCGGGAGCATGGATTGCTGGTAGGGCAGAGGAGAGAGCCTGACCCGCTGGCTCTTGGAGATTAAGGAAATTAGCAGGACCTGCAGAAGGCTATAAAGAGGTGGGGGTGACAGAAGATAACGGATAGGCAACCCGGGAAGGTGTTGCTCAGTGAGAAGTCCCCACAGGTCACCACATCACTCGGGCAGCCGGCTGTGGATGCAGCAGGCGCAGCGCGCGTGGTGTGGGAGACTGGCAACGCAGGCAGACTCCAGCCAGGCAAGATTGGAGCCCTGAAAGGGAGGATTTGAGCTGCTCCATTCTTCAGCAGGCTTTTCCACTCAGAGCAGTGTTGGCCAGTGCTTTCTGGTGTGATAGATCTGAATTCTCACCCACTCTGTACCAGGGGCTCCGCCTCCAGTGTGAATCGGGGCCTGGAGTTCGGCACAAAGGAAAACTTCCTTCATTCATCATGAAATAGCATTTCAGAAACCTGTTTGCTGTGTCTCCTACCTGTTTGTTTGGCTCTTCACAGGATTGTTCCTGTGAAGAAACACAGGAACAATCCTGTGAAGAGCCAAACAAACAGGTTTTGTGTTGTCTGGCTCTTCACAGGATTGTTCAAGCATTTAGTACATGTTGAGCAATAAAAAAGATAAACTAAGCTGGGGTTTATTCCAGCTAAGCACAGGTGAAGTCAATAAAGTTGTATGAATATCTTTAAGTTTTTGAGAATAAGCAACATTTTAAAAGGAAATACAGAAAACATCGATATGAGTTGCCTGCTCTGGATTAAAAAAAAAAAAAAATTGCAGTAGCTTGGACTAATTTGATAGTTCAGAAAAAGAAAACCACAAGCAAATATTAATGGAACGTAGACACATAGCTGAAGTTAAGCAGGTGCTTAAGTGCTTGGCTGTACAGAAATGCAGTGATTTGATTAGGATCTTGTTACATTTGACAGGCATATGTGACATGCAGGCTAGAAAGAGAGCAACAAGCAGAGCTAATTCTAGGTAAATGCATCTGGATCCCAGTCAGTGGCAGGAGGAGAGGCAAGCTGCATTTCTGTAAGGAGTTTGTGTCTTGTATGAGAGCAGTTTGTAAGAAGAGCATTCCATATTCCAGGCCTGCAAAACTCCCTGGGATTATTGAGCCAAGTGACTGTTCAAAAAGAAAACAAACAAAAAAAAAAAAAAAATCAAGCAAGAGAAGTGCAAGGTTTTGTTTTCTTTGTTGTTCATCTTCTAACTCAAGTGCTGGCCTTCACTTTCTCCACCCATTGACAGTGAAACAAGGAATATGTACTCTGCTGCAGGTTTATTTGATTGGGTTTTTTTCCAGTAAGGGGTGACTCATGTTTTTTTTTTCTTCAGAATACATAATATAGTGTATCAGGTTTAGTAGCTGTGTTAGTACAATGAGCTGAAATCATTAAATTGATTCCACATGTGATAAATACCAGATTAAAACAGTCAGCAACCCCTCTATATGCCTTCCTATCTTTAATGTTGATAACATCATAGTAGTAAAACTGTTGAAAAGAAAAAGATAATGAAATAATAATTGCATGGAAGCTATTTGGGTATCTGCACTGTGAGTTTGGCAGGACTTCACTAGATATCCGTGGCATTTTTAGGACAGGTAAAGGAAGTGAACTGTGAAATGGAAAATTAAAAGTCCCAAAAACTCCTTTGCCTCTGCCTGTTCATCAAGGGTATGGTGGCCATGAAAAAGAAACCAAGAGTTCTCTTTTTCTGTCCTGGATCAGAAATGCCAGTTGTAGTTATTTTAGTTCCAATTATGATTGACTTTAGATACTTTTCTGATTGTAGAATTTACCACAGAAAAATAGAACAGTATAATAACCACTCCGGTTAATTCAAAATTTCAGCAGTACTCCCAAACTTGGTGGGCACTTCTTGCTTACAGGGTGGGAGCTGAGAGTTTAGAATCCTGCAAATGCTGCAGTGATATTTTCCTCAAAACAGTTTCTGAAAGTATGCTTAATTGTCACTTTTTTGGCTGTCTTTTAAAAATTCTTCCTGTCTTTAAGGGAATTAAGACATTGCTGCCAGTATTTTGAAAGGTTTTCAATGTCTTTTTTCACCGGCGAACTGAAAAAAATGCAAACTATTATTTTGTTCATCTTCTTTTTAAACTGAACTGCATTATCAACTTAGTGTGTGCTCTGAAGGTATTGTTAAAAGTGCTTTGAAAACTTGTAAATCCCTGTAATTTATGTTCCTGTAGTCTCAACTGCTTCTTTCTGTCCTTCTGGTTTTAATTTGAATGCAGTCTTGTCTGGGTGTGTACCTGTAAAATTGTGTTTTTCCAAGTACAATTTACAGTCATGACCCTCTGTTTTACAGTGTTCCAGCCTTATAGGAGCTTCCTCCTATGCCAAAAAGCCAACTTTGGGTCAAACAGCTCTTTCATATTGTAATTGTCTAATCAAGGTTACTTGGAACAGATCCGATTTGGGCATTTTTTACTTTATGGCAAAGATTTTATAAGAATATCAAGTGAATTGGAAAAGTTCCTTTGTAGGAGACCGGTGATAGCATTGCCTTATTTCTTCAGATGTATGCAGTTGTAAACTTAGCCTTCTTCATGACAACAGTCCCATTTATCTAAACAATTCTCCTTTTAGAGCCAATGGCACTGATAGAACACGAGATAAGGAGTACAGATGGGAGGATCTCTGCAAGTCTTTCCTTACAGAAACTCCTCGCTGGGTAGCTCACAATCCCCTTTTCTTTTTGGAGCCTGAGAATGCGTGGCTGACATCTCCTATGAAACACAGTCCTCTCGGATTGCCAGCTCCAGGAAAGGATGGTCAAGCTCCGGGGAGGATTTTTAAAATCCTGGTGATTTCTTCCTGGATTCTTTTTTCCCCCGTGCTTAGTGTGTTTAAATGGCAGGCGTTGGGGTTTTGTGTTTCGTGGTTCTAACTCAGAATAGTCCCTGAGCTATAAATATTTGTCTTTTGAATTAAGGTATTAAATTATCTATTTTACTATAATCTGTAAATTAAGCCCTTGCTTATTTGCTGTCTATTTGGGTGATACAGAAAAAAGAACTTTCAGAGCTTTATGTTTTTTATATTACTCCACAATAAAAGTAGCACTTGCACGCTGAAACAGAAGTTATTTGAACGAAATGTTATAGGCTTTATTTTTAGTACTTACTCCTCATCCATGCTCATTTTTTTAGCATGACTTCAGCGCCCTTGGTGGTTAAGAGGAAGAGAAGACCAGATAGATCACGTGGTTTAATTCTGTTCTGTTTGTATTTTCAGATCATTGTACAATCTGGCCGTCACCCCACAGTGCTGCAAAAACTCTGCCAGTTGCCTTTCCAGTATTTCAGTGATCCTCGTTTAATCAAAGTGCTCTTCCCTTCGCTCATAGCTGCGTGTTACAATAACCCTCAGAACAAGATCATCCTGGAGCAGGAGATGAGCTGTGTCTTACTGGCCACCTTCATCCAGGTATGGCTACAGTGCTGTGCTCGCCTCCGCTCTCAGGGTGGGGATCTTCACTTCAGTAAAACGAGCAGCAGTGAAGTGTTTCGGACTCTCTGCAGCTCTTCTCAAACCACAGATTCTGCCCGTACTTGAGGCATCTTTGCACACTATAAGGTTACCAAGTAGTTGAGGTTCTCACTATCCGTGCAGAACCCGGTTTTCCGTAGAGTTACTGGATGTACTGGGAAGATTCGACGTGGATCTTAAATTTCTTTTCTTTTAAAAAATTCCTGCCCATATAGCATATCTGAAATTGGTATATTAATGTGTTTACATATAAATGTACAGTTGTATACTGTGTACCATAGATTTACAGAGAACTGGGTAAGTGTATATATTTTAATGCAGAAAATACACAAAACATATGTTACCACCATTGCAGTCTAATCTTGCAATCTTTATTTTTGACAGTAAGCCACCGAGGCCATTACAAATACTGTTTTGAATAAAGAGTTTTATATATGTTTTTTTTTTTTTTTTACATTATTTTTCTTCCCTTTGTCTAAATTTATATGCTGTTTTATCTATCAGATTTTCTGCGTGCCTCACGGTTTTCATGCATTTTGTTGACTGTTTCCAGTGAATAAATGCAATTTTCATAAACACTCTGCTATTAAAAATAATACGCTTTTAGGAGTCTGTAACCCTGTATCAGTCACCTGAAAGTTGCTGTTGTTGATAAATGTTAATCATACTCCTTTCCCTAATGCTTTACAGCTAGTCCAAGAATAGGCTAGATGCATTTGAGAGAGAAAGTACAAGAACTAAATATTTGCTAAAAGTCTTTGCATAACATCAAGCTTACGAGTGCAGCTACTTTTTATCTTTTTAATACTAAAATAATTGCAGAGCAGGTTTTTTAAAAGAAGTTTGGGACTTAGTATTAAAAACATTTGCCATATAGTAATGAACTTCTGGTTAAATACACAGCTATAATTCATCTTCTTAGACTTTCTTACAGTGAAACTGAAAAATATAATTTATGCATTATTAGTAAGTGCAGCAAGTTTAGTCTAGGGTCTTTTTCAGCTAAAAAACATGGGAGTGGAGGAGAATGTTCCCTATATGACTAATTAAGGTTGTTTACTTTGATTTCTGTTCTATAAGAGATGGAACAGCACTAAAATCCCCAGAAGCTATGGTAAAGCCTGAGTATATTTCTAAGGGTCAACGTTACTAATTTGATCTCCAGTTAGTTATATCCCAGATGGCAAGTCCATGTGCTGTGCCTGCAGGCTTTTAAAGAAAGGTGTTCTGTTAAAATATGGAAGAGTTGTGTGTGCTGTGAAGTGTCCTGTCACTGCTGAGCTCACTGCTCCTTCAGTATTTTGCCCATTTTAAAGCCTAGTCCTGAATGTTGCACATACTCACATGGAGAGCAGTGCTGGCAGCATCCAGGGAATGCTGAGATCCCGCAGCACAGAGGGGACTTTCTGCTCCACATCTATTTCAACTCGCTGCTGTTCGTCAGGCGGATCTCTCATTTGCTTCAGTGGCAGGTTTGGGAAAGACTGTAAAATGTTGCCCTGTGACTGGAAAATGAGATTCTTCCTTTGCCAGGGAACGCAAAAAGAAGTCCCGTTTACGCAAAAGTTTGGTGGTGTGTACAAATATAACACTTAAATACAGTGTGTTAAATGTGCAGCCAAAATCAGAGGAAGAGCGTTGCCGCGTTTTACAGCGCTCTCCCTACCGGTAGATTTATTTCCATCAGTGAAGTTTGCATCAGCCTGTTTATTTTTGTTACTTCTGTTTGGAGATGTGCAGAAATAAGTAGAAACATTCAGAAGTAGCCGTGACTTGCTGTGCTGTACCTTATCTCTGATAATCCTGTCTTCAGCGTTCTGCTCACGGGATCTGTAGTGGGGAGCCGGCCGGTTCCGGGCGAGCTCGGGGTCCGTGCTGGCTCCGAGGGTGCTGCGTGCCAACTCCCCATGGCAGGATTGCACAGTGCTCCCCGCTGGGGCACAGCTGGGGGCACAGCTGGAGGCACAGCTGGCTGCCAGGGCCAGCAGCGCTGGGCAAGCAGCTCCCCGTTCTCCCAGGAGATCAGCACCTCGGGCTCCCGGGTTGCTGGGAAGCACAGCCGTTGAAACTGGGATCACTCGTGAATTTTTGTTAAGAGTGTATTTGGAGCTGGGAGCAAAAATCTGAAACGCCGTTTGTTTTACGGAAACATAGCTCTGGTAAATAAAAACCGCAATTAGAATTATTTCCTTAGAAGACATTAAAGCCTTAGATTCTCTGTTGTGTACTAAAAATGCATTTTTTGGAAACAGATATAAATAAAATGTATACATTTTATACAGATATGTATAAAAATCCACTGTAAATTACAGAATTTAAGTGCTGGCAGTATTGTGTTATGATATGTAGCAAACGAGCCAGAGTTTGTTAATTTACGGATTACACAAAGTATTAGTGTTTTTGAATGACTCTGAAGATTTTAAAATGTTGGTTTAATTCCTCAGATGTGAGATCCGAAAACCTGATGTCTTTTTTTTGTTTGCTTTCTCCCATAGGATTTTGCACAGAGCTCAGGCCAAATGGAAAATCAGTTATCTCAGCAGAGGGGTACGTTCCCTGCAGTGTAGCAGAGTAACAATTGGGTAACAAAACGTGTAGATACTGTGATTTAAGTTTTTTGAATGGGCAGTGCTGGAAAGAAATACAGTAAATTGCAGCAGGATTTTGCAGTTTGGGGGTGGGCTCCCTGGCTTACATCCTCACCTACACATACTTGTCTTCCAGCCTGCTGCTCATCTATCAGGGGTTCAGACTGTTAATCTTTATTCAATGCTATGTGAGATCGTGCCTTAAAATGTGATACTGTACCTGCACATATTTAATTAGCTGACACAAAGGCTGCCTTCAAAAGTTTCAGGTTTCAGAAGCCATGCAGCCATGCTAATACACCCAGGGAGCCAAAAATCTCTAAAATACTGCCGTGTAATTGTCCTTTAAGGTTTGTCAGTCTGCAGAAGAGTCACGATTTTTTTTTCCCCTCAGTTATTACAAATACTACTTTAAATGCAGTCGACCTTTTTAGGCTAAACATTTGAAAGATTCTCGGCTGAGATGGCTGTTACTTGCTAAACACGTCTGAAATTCAAGTGTTAATGGGCATCTGGTCTTGAGTAGCTGTATTGTGCATAAAACGCGACGCTCGGACAGTCATTTCTCCCTCTTAACAAGTAGAAATCCACCATTTCCTCAGCGTTTGCCAGGAGATGAGTGGTTCTAGGTCTAAAGCATAAAGATTTTGTTTAAAAATAAATTAGAAAATTAAGGAGGTAACTTTATGGAGGTTTTTACTGTCAGCATCAGACATCTCAGTCTGAAGCAGCCTCATGCAGTGTCTGCAGCGCCAGCTTTCCAGGACTGTGTTTGCGTGAGAATCTGCTCGAGAAACATCTAAAATCCAAGTGGAAAACTTACTTTTTATTTTCACTATTCAGACTGGAGGAACTTCTAAACAAAGACGTGGTAACGTGTGAGTGTGATTTCGAAACATTCCCCAGTTGCAAAAAAGCTGACTTAATAACAGTGTAGGCAGGATTATTTTTATCTTTTACATTACTTGAACGTGAAGGATGGTGTCCCCAAAACCAAATGGGAACAATAGCACTGATGGGTATAAAAACTGAAAGCACAAACTTCATAGTTGGGTGCTGCATGGAGGGTCAGACCCTCAAACTGGTGCACAGTGAAGTCCTGTCCACATCACTGCACGCTCTCAGGAGTGAGAGCTGCGTTTGTGCTCGTGCTCCGAGCTCTGAGGAGTCAGGAGCACAACTCTTCTGCAGCCCTTTGTGGTAAAAAAAAGAAACTGCTGAGGAGAAAACTCCGCTGAGGCTGCCCAGAGTAGAGCAAGGCTGAGCTGGTCCCTGGTGGGTCCAAGAACATAAAGTGTGCAAAGATGTGTGATGTTCCTCTGCATAGGGCAGAGAGCCTGATCAGCTTACAAATGGAAGCGTTTGCTCATCAGAGCCTCTGCCCCCGTTCTTAAAGCCAAGCATTGGTGTCCCGAGCTCCACAGCAGTGTCACCCCCTGGCTTGAGAAGATCTGGGTAGGGGAGTAAATTATTTCAGGTATCTCAGATTGGCTGCGCATTCGTTATTCTTGTTTTATTGCCATCTTACTTTAAGAGGGAATAACTTGGTGATTTTATGTTCTGTCTTCAACAGAAAAATTTTTCAGTTCTCAAGATTATCTTGAGCTCTCCAACAGATTCCCCCGGCAGTCCTGGGAAGAAGCTCGACAGTTCTTCTTGAAAAAATAAGAGTTGTATTTAGTTTTTAAATCCCTAACATCGCCACACTGACCAGTTCCTGCTGACTACCTTCTTCAAAACGCTGTTCCGAAACGTATTTGATACTCTAAATACTTATGCTGTAGATACATAATTTGCACTATTTATATAAGTACTGTAGATACTTCCAAGTTCTGTTTTGTAATTTTGATAATTTGAGTTTATTTCGTTCTTGTATCCAATGTCATGATTTTGGTGTTTTCTGCCCTGTAGTGGGACTTGCACTGCAGAACTGCTGAAATAAGGTTGCAAATAGAGAAAATATGTTCTATATATCTTGTAATAAAATAACTTATTCTGTCTTGTGCGATTTCTGTGTTAAAATCATCAGTATGTTTGAATTACCATAAGCAGCACGGTTCAGAAAGAGAGGAAAAAAACACTCATAAGATGTCTTTCTCGCTAATCAAGGGTCAATCAGAATCAAATCAAAGTAATTCATCACATCTGGTCCTGGGGAAAGTTTGCTTATAATTTTGGGGTGATTGAGGATACGTCACCTAAGACCGATTTTTTAGACCTCATGCATTTTTAACGCCTCGGTTAGACTCGAGCAAGGCTCGTTGCAGCCTCAGGGTGCTCTGTGCGCGCCGAAGGCTCCGCGGCGCCGTGTCCGGGCCGGAGCCGCTTCCGCGCTCGGCGGCCCCGCGCTGT
>WAAG01073704.1:1053-13937 GCA_013390105.1 Tichodroma muraria
ATCCCACGTATAAGAATGCAGAAGATAACAACCATAACCAAAAATCATTAAGGATTATCATATCTGGTGGTGCAAAATTAATCTCACCTGTATATTGATGCCCTCCCTTCCCCTTCCATCCCCACCTTGCCCCCAGTCCTTCTTATCTTCTGTTTCTGTCTCTACCAGAGAAAACTCTGAACAGATAAATTTCCACAGAAAATATCACTCATTGTATCTGAAATAATACTCAGGCAGTGATAAGAAACAATGAGGACAGAAGAGCCACATTTCTGTAGTGAATGGTTACAACAACTATCTTTGACAACATGATATGAAAGTCATTTATTCAACCCAACACCAACATAATGATTTCATGGAAAAAAATGAGAACCCTTCATAAATTACTCCTTATGACTAAATTATGCCACATTCAACTCACATTTTTCTCAAGTTATCTCATTTGCTTTACAGATTGATGATGGTCTTCATCCCTAAACCTCCTTATTCTACAGGATAAACATTTTCAACCTACTCATCAATCTGTCACATTCCTCACATTTTATGACCCTCTTCAATTTAGTCAAACTACTTTTGTTGGCAGAGTAGGGTACAGTGCAATTGATTTTCTCACCATTTGAGATAAACAAGACGGACTTTAGCCTTCCTTTCTCAAGTCTTTCAAACACTTTTGTACAGATATGATATTGGTCTTGGAAGATTGTTTCTGTTCCTTTTTGTAGGACTAGCTTTGCTAAGTTTTAAATGGAAAATAAATGAATTTGAAGCCAAAGGAAAACAAATAAAATTTAACATATTTTTTCAGGTCAATCCCACTACATTTCTCCTCTTACAATAAAAAAAATTCACTTCAGGTGGACCATTTCAGCTGGGATCCTTAGACTCAGGAAAGCAAAATTCAGAGTTTTTTAAATCCTATGGACTATCTTCAGTTTTCTGATAATGGCATCAGAAGAGGCTACTGGCATGGAAAAGACATGCCTACTAACTTAGGGCATTCCCCAGCAAGCAAGTGGCCAATAGTAAGCGTCCAGATAAAAAGGGATTACTATTTAGCATTGGTGGGTTTATTCTCATTGCTGGTAACATTATCTTAGTTGTCAAACATTTTTTTCCATCATGTTTCTGAAAAGCCATTTATTTTTTTATTGTATTAGTTATGTAGCAATCACACATTATCCAACCCTTTTAGATGTTTGCAGTCAACAGAGGACTTTATATTCAACCCATTACAGAAACAAGAGCTACCTATATTATAGACAAAAGCTCTCATTTGTAAATGCTTTTATCTACTAAATGTTGCGCTAAGAGACAAGAAGATACTTGAATACACAGAGGAAAACTGAAGAACATTCCAGGAACCTCTCACTCATCCCCTCCAACACAGGCAATTTGAAAGGAGGTACTTAGACAAATCAGAACATTTTGATTAACCTGAAACAGCTTTGGCTCCAGTTTTTTTTAACTTCTTAAGTGAAGAATTTCATAAGTTTCATATTCATTACATTTAGTGAAATACGAGTTACACGTAAAAATTAAACCAAACCAAGGAAATGTCACAATGAAATTGATAAATGTTAATTGTCACATCTTCACAAATGTCGACTTGTTCGCAGAAATCATACAGTCTTTACTCTTTACCTTAATAAATTGGTGAGTAGCAATGCTGGACAAGCCAAGATAACCAACTAGCCTTTCTAAGCTCATGTCCACCCAACATAACTTGAACATGTTTAAACGTACAGGACTAGAAACTCAGTAGTATAGTCTAATGTCGATTCATGTTGGCAATATTTTTCTTTGGCTGACGAAAATCATGGCATCATGGAGTATCTCAAGTTGGTAGGAATCCATAAGGATCGTGAAGTCCAGAATCTTACTGAACTGTGTCAGGCTTGGTGCTCTGATTTCTTCCCTGGGAAGACTGCTCCAGGGGCTGACTACCCCCTCAGTGAAGAGCCTTTTCCCAGTGTCTGATCTGAGTGTCCCCTGAGAGAACCTGTTATCCCCTCAGATATTATAAGGTGATATGAGTAGACAAAGTCTTATGCCTGTCTAAAACCCACGAGAAGCCTGGCACAATCTTGTGCCGTCAGGTAGAAACATACATACTTTATCTGCCAGGAGTTTGTAACACACCATAGTAGTTATACTGACAATCAAACATTCCAAAACTGTGGCGTTTCAATACAGTGCTCAACATGGCTCAGTCTGTCTTCAAAAGGGATCAGGCAAATTACAGCTTTATGCTGCTGAATTTCCCCTTCTACAGTCCTTCTGACCTACAAAAGCAAAGACAACCACATTTCAACATTTCTTTAAACTGATGTTGTCAGTTTGGCTGTGAGCACTAATCATGTCAGATATCCTAGAAATGGTTACATTCAAGAAGGGCGAAAAATACAATGTTACAGGATGGGATACCCCAAGAAAAGGCCTGCATTACACTTATCTTCTAGGAAACAGAATCTTGAAGGTAGACATTCAAAAATTGTTTCTTGACCTGTAGTGTCTCAGACTTCAAGCAATCCTTTTTTGGAAGTGTGAAGAGATAACAATTTTGTGGCACATCTTGATCTCAAGTAAGATCAGCACTGTTAACCAGATGGGAAGCCACATCTATCATGCCTCTGCAGTGGAAAGAAGTATAGTACAGTAGTTTTGAAAAGATGTTCACTTTCCAGATTAAGGAGTTACTTCAAGCCTGAGACTAGTTAACATTTTAGAGGGGCAGGGGATGGAGAACATCAAACACTGTCAGCAGTGTTGTTTACAGGCTTGATTCCAGCAGCCAGGTGGTCGGTCCAAGACTGACCCCTTTTTTACACAACAAACCTGAACTAGTTCCTGTGGGACTGCTATTTGTGTTAAGGCTATAGCACAAAACCACAGTACTACATTTTGCAGTAAAGTGTAATTCATCATGACATATTACATGAAAAAATTGGAAACATGAAATCCAGTGAAAAATCCCCACTACATTTCTTAACCTGGAGACAGACAAAGGGTAAAGAAAAATCTGATCATGGTTATACAAAAGGTGATGACAAGACAAAACTTTTTAATGTATCTACTGTTTTCTCCCTTCTACTGTACTACATAACTGAAATTGTACAGACTCCTACACAGCATTCAGGAAGGTTTTTTTGCTTTCCAGTTACATATCTAGTCACATATCTAGTCATATCCATTCATTCATATATAAGTACAAAGTATACTGACAGGGATCAAAAAAACACCCTGAAATGGTATCCATCTTAACTGCTCCTGCCAATAGAAGAGATGAACATGCCATACTCGAGCACCTCTGCACCTGCACAGCTATCGAGGAACTGTCGCCGTGACACAAGCAGCAGGAGCTGCAAGGCCGCTCTAAGCTGAGCCAAGGACTGAAGAAGTCTGTGATACAGATGAGTAACAAAACCACACAGTCCTTTCCCTGTTGTTCTTCATCACCCCTCTGGAGTTCTCAGCCTTGAAGGCACTTGTGTTCAGGATAAGTGAGATCCAGTCTTCCTCTCCTCCCTCTAGGCTGTGAAAGTAACTATGGGATACGTTTTGAGTGAACAGGATTTCACACCACGCGCAGGCAACTCCTCAGACAACTGATTCTTAATTCTGCTATGCGTAATTCAAACCATCAGACTTGACTTTCACCTTTCACTTTCAAGTTCCCACCCTGTTTTAGTCCTCTTGCATATTTTCATGTTATAGAAGGAAATGTAGTATCATGGTTATTCAGCAATTTAACAGCTCCTTAAAAAGCTAATTTAGGATTAAATACCTCTTCTGACAAGTGTTACATAACATTTCCTATTTAAAGGCAGTATCAGTGCCAAGTAATTTATAATTTCAGATTATCAACACTTCAAAAAAAAGTCTTCATTAAATTCCACACTCATAAGCTTTCTTGATCTCTTTGATAAAGTTGCTACAGATAACCTGGAGTTGTCCCCAGTGTGGTAACAGAAGAGAATCCTTTTTCCTCATCTCATATGTGCTGTCTTACATAATTTTTTAGAGGTGGACCCCACATCAGTACTGATGGCACCAAAATGTGAAAATTGACATCAATGCTGCTATCTATGGAATAGACTCCAGTAGTCAAACTGCAACAGTGAATAATGGAACCATTTTGGGGTAAATAATTTTTAATTTATTCTTTTTGGGTAAAGAAAACTCAAGTAGTCCAAGTCTCCATGATGGCATGCATGAATAGGTCAATGTTCTGCCACCAGCTACCGCACTAACCTCAGCTGATAGATACATGTCATTGTAGCAAACCATATTCAGTAAGTCCTTTACCGCTAATTAATTCCCTTTACACTGCCATGACATATGTGGACAGCTTCTAAGTCAGATGAGAGCTATTTTCACACTAACATCTCTTACCACCACAGGTTACTTCCCCTAGCTGACAGAGTTGAAACAACAAACTGCTGCCACTGCAGCAGCAGTTCCACAGGCAGAGTTGTGGGTTTGACAGCGTTACTTATTCCACAAAGGATTACGAAATAAAACTTCACCCTACAGTAGTCTTGACGGTTGTGTTCCACTCTTAGAGTCACATCACAAAGCTTCTTCAGCTTAGACATATCCTTAGGAGACTTTTTAGCTCAAAAAACATAATATAGGTGGTAGTTATACCCAAGCCTTTTAGAAATTTTCTCTTTTCTTCATCCCAGGATAAGGGCACTGACTTTTGAAACTCAGTTGTTTTGGGGAGTTTTTTGCTGTTGGGGTTTTTTGGGGGGTGGTTGATTGGGAGTTTTTTTATGTTAATTGTGTCTCATTTAAATTAATTTTGGAAACAAGAAAAACAATCTGTTTTCACTTAGCAGAAATGTTTCACTTGATGGTGTTAACATGTTCTTGCTTGTGATGTGGTGGGGAAGACCAGAGGAAGAAGGAAAAGAAGAAGACTGAAAAGTAGACTGAAAAGTAGATTGAACACATAACAGCAATAATTTAGGAATAAACATTTTTTTATCAAAGCATGATAGTGCTTATTGTGATTTTAGTGCTTATTGTGATTTTAAGTGCTTAGTTGTGATTTTAGAATTCTGGGAAGTGTGATACTATATTGAAATAAGCTAAAAAGATTTATTCACGTTAAGACTTACCTGTCAAGAATAAGGTTAATGCATAATAAAGGCATATGCAAAGTAGGCAAAGTCTCAGAATTTCTTAATACCATACTTCAAAGGCATTTAAAAGAATCATTCTGGTAACAAGTGTGAGGTTCTGGGTGGGATAAGATTTTCCAACTTATTTAGAGATGTTCCTTAACCATCACTATTAACACTTCATTCTGAAATTTCAGATGTTTAGGTTTGGTTTTTGTCTTTTAATTGAAGCATTTAAGCCTCGATCACTCTGCCCACTCCCAGTATTTTCCATTATCCTAATCAGTTCTGGGTTTCAACCTCTGAAAAATAGTTATCATTTCCAGCCGTCTATTATTGTCCCTTAATTTTTCTTTCCTTTGACTAAGTGGCTGGTTACATATATATGTTCCACACCTACACTCCTTTGCATCACCAAAAAATCCTAAAGACATAGCAAAATAATTCTTTTTTTAAAAAATTGATATTTACAAGCTTCACAAAGGTATGGTATTAGAGCAAACTGATTCGGAGGATACAGATTCACTTGGAAGTGTTAGGTTAACGTCAGTTTTCCAAGTCCCTTGACAAAAAAGAGGGAAATGGACTTGGTGTTGTCTGCATACCATATAAGACCATTTTTGCATACCTTGGAGGATGGGAAGTAGATATAAAGAATTTTGAGGACTTCAACTAAGACATTGACATTTTGATATTTAAAAAATATCTGCTTATTCTGTTTGTTCAAACAAATAGAATCTAAACTGAATCTAAGCTGAAAATCTGTTGAGTGCTAGTAAGATAATTATTCCACCTGCATAAAGTAATGAAAATACTCCTTAGGTAAGCCTAATTTGGAGCATAAACTTGAAAGTTACTCATTTACAAATTTACTGGCTAATTTGTGGTTAAATGATGAGCCAATTAAATAAAGATCCTAGACTCTCTTTTCAAAGAGCAGTACTTCCAAGTCAGAATGTTAAAGCAATCTGGGATGGGAGCTAATGAGGTTCAGCATCTTAATAATGCTTAAGTGACTTCTGAAGGAAAAAGTCCAGCTGTTTTCCTGGTCAGAAAATAGGGTGTGTACCTGTAGGCCGTCTATATTAGATGTCTGCAGTAATCCTTGAGGTTTTTTTACACTTTAATTATTGTACAGTTGCGTAGGGAAAGATACCCAGCAACGTGCTCCCTAGTCAAAATGAAGGGCGGAAGCAATACAAACTCCATGCAGGGATTTCTGTGTTTAGCCTTCAACAGCATTTAAAGCTTTCCAAGGTGTAGAAGAGTTTGCACGGGTCCCTCATGACTAACAACACCATAACTGCTGCAATACGTGCCTGGAGCACCACTTGGTCAGATCCACAAGCCTCGGGAGACCCTGCTGCTGGCTGGAAGTCTAGCTATTATTGACAGACGCTTAAGTGGTCTCGTTCTCTAATTTCTCCCGGTGTCAACACACACTGACTGAGATGTCCTGAGATGTATCTGACCTCACAGAGAAAAAACTACCACTGAAAGCCATGTCACTACAGTGCTGACCAAGTGACACATCAATAGAAAAAGCAGCTTGTTGTCAATAAATGATGCGTTTCCTTGAGAAACACCACATCAGCTGTACGCCCATGACAGAACTGATCTTATTTTTCAAAAGCATTTGTAAAGGCAGCTGAAATGGGTCAAAAATGGCACAACACTTTGCATGTCTCACACCTGGAACCGGTAGTACGTGCAGTCTGATAACTATTTGTAAGAACCTCCCTTCCTCTAAAGGACCCTGGGTCTACACCTGAGAGAGATAGCTCCTGTCCCAATGAAATAACAAGATAATTTCCCTGAAAACTCTGAAATTAAGAAAAAGTATAGTTTTGCAGGGAAGACAGAGAATAAGAGCAATAGCAACCCAACCAGTCATTATACAAGGATTAGAGATGATACACCATTGAGTAGTGCTTACATTAATCAGCCAGAAGTATACCACTGTATCAGGCTGCTCTGCAGCAACATGCCATGACACCTCTCAGTCTCTCATTTTCATAGATCTGTTGAGAGAGGGCAAATGTTTTCAACTGGGCCCTTTTCAAATAAAATCTGAAAATTAACCGAATGCAGCTGATACAGAGACTTATGCAGGCTTTTTAAAGACAGTTTGTTTAAAAATTATCAGGCAAAAAATGGTATCAGGCAATTCAAAGAGATGTACACTGAAAGAAAGAAGACCAGGAAGGGGGTGATCAATATAGTCTACTCACATTAACCTTTATTTAAGACACATTTCATTAGGGACACAGTCTGATTTTCATACTTAGCTCCTTAGACTAAATTTCCCCAATAGTGGATCTGAGGGGGAGGGGACAGAAAGATTTAACAGGGTTTTCCAAGGTTTGGAAATTCATTAAGTTAGACTATTGTAACAATTCAGATCTCTGACCTGCTAAATCAAGATTTCTACACAAGATTAAGTTGACAGACATTTGAAAAAAAAATCTGTTAATACTTCAAATGGATTTGGTTAGGGAAATAAAGCTTAGATCCAGATTTGGTGGTACTCTCTAAAAAACAGAAAAGGAAAAATATATTTCTCAAAGAAAAATATTAGTCAATATTAAGCCATGGCACTAACAAACATTTTTCCTCTATCACATTTGTACAGAGCTGCAATTAAAGACTTATTTAAAGCAAAAGATCTTACTAATGGGTTGTTACTTTCTATAAAATCAATTTCAGTTCAGTAGCCCTGATTAAGTCTCAATTTATAAAAGTGGAAGGAGGCCAACATAGAAAATCGGTGTAACTCCCTAACAACATAGATTTTTTTTTTAGAGAGCAGTTCTGAAATAGATTACAAAGCCTTCTAATGAAAATCGATGACATTTTAAAGTTAAAGGCTTAAAGAACAATCAAAGATTTAAAATGCCAAAAATGGAAACATGTTTAAACTCTGATTTTATCTTGTGTGCCCAAATTGGCTTGGTCAGTTCATAAGCAAAAGTTCATAAGGCAAAAAGTGAGTTTTTGAACTGCCACTATCTGACATAGGGTAAGAAAGTTCTCCATAGACTCACGTGTGTAGTGCTGGGTAACATCATCTGATAGACTGTCCATGGCTGATGTGAAGTTGTATTTTGTTTGTACCCATCCTTGGAATGCTCTCCCAGGCCACCTCCTCTCCTCAGCTCACATGGCATTCATGCCCCACCCCACGGTGCTCTTCTTCCCTACACCTGCAGCACCAGCCATGGACATCAGAGCCCACCAGCAGCTTCACACTGCTGGCCCTGAGGCTTAGCCAGAGAATGCTTTAAATGGTTATGGGTCTGCTTCAGCTGTAAATACAAATATTGATAAGGGTCAGGAAAGGATGGGAAGACTATTTCCTGGAGCTGGACACTGACTCTGGATATTGAAAGCAGTCCTAAGGAGAAAGTCTCAGAGGTCAAGAAGCTTGTCTCATGTCAAGAAGCTTGACATGAGCCAGTAATGTGCACTCGGAGGCCAGAAGGCAAATGGTATCCTGGGCTCCATCCAAAGCAGCATGGCCAGCAGGGCCAGGCAGGGGATTCTGCCCCTCTGCTCTGCTCTGGGGAGACCCCACCTGCAATGCTTCAACCAGCTCTGGGGTTCCAGCATAAGAAGGATGTGGATTTGCTGAAGCAAGTCCAGAAGGAGGACCACAAAGATGATCAGAGAGATGGAGAACTTCTATGAAAGCAGACTGAAGGGTATAGGGGCTGTTTAGCTTGGAGAAGAGAAGGTTCCAGGGAAAATTTATAGCAGCATTCCAGTACCAGTAATGAGGCCTTCAAGAAAGCTGGACAGGGACTTTTTACACAAGGGCATGTAGGGATAGGACATGGGGAAATGGCTCTCAGCTGAAGGAGGGTAAGTTTAGATTAGATATTAGGAAGAAATCTTTTATAATGAAGTTGGTGAGACACTGGATCTGGTTTCCCAGAGAAGGCTATGGATGTCCCATCCCTGGCAGTGTTCAAGACCAGGTTGGATGCGGGTCTGAGCAACCTGGTTTATTTCTTGGAAGGTGTCCCTGCCCACATCAGGAAGGCTCAAACGATCTGATTTTTAAGGTATCTTCCAACCCAAAGCATTCCATGATTCTGTGACTCTACAATGACCTATTTTCTAGAGCTTGGCAAGAGATTCCTTTGCTGCTGCTTCATGCCAGCTACCACGATATGCTTTAACCTTGTTGTGATGACCGCCTGAGTGAGTCCTTGCGCAACCACCCTTTGAGTCATTTAGAAAAGAAAGAGTGGCAGAACAGACCGCAAATATATAAAGCCAGACCTAAACAGACCTGAGACCAAAGGGGAAGCCTGCCCCTCATGCAGACAGTATCTCACCACTCCCACAGAGGGGCCAAGGACATCAGTGCTGCCCTGCCCCCCTGTCCTCAATGCCACTGACCTCAGGACCCAGGCGATGTTACATGAGAATGACACAAAAGGAGTCAAGGACATTTATGAACAACTTTAAACATAATGTTAATGAGTTTTTTTGAGTCCACGATAACCTGGTATTATTAGTCCAATTAAAATGATACTTCTTGATTAGACTGCCACAATTTCAATTAGACTAACAATAAATTCTTGTCTTTGTGTGCAAGGTGTGCTTCTTTGACCTACAAAAATATATCAGGTGTAATGCAACACTACTTCTAAGCATGACTGTTTAGCTTCTGCTTTCTGTATTCATGAAGAGCACAAAGTCCTGTTCTTTCCCCACAGCGATCCTCTTCCCTGCTCTCTCTTCATAGTGGTAGAATTGACGCCTTAAGTTTTTAGCTTTTACGCTTTTCAAATCCTGTACTGCATTAGTGCATAGCTCTAAACACCATATAAAACGTAGTTAACTGTCTTCACATTTTGGTTAGACAAAGCAATCANAAACCACTCCAAGGCAACAGAATAACTAGCACAGTAGCAAGTAGTAGTGTCTTCCCTGTGCCTCCCTTCTATCTGCTGTCCAGAAAAACCAACCAACTAAAACAAAAACCACACCCCTTCTCCACCACCACACAGTTTTCCATCCACAGCTAGCACAGGCACTGATCCCAAGGTGCTGTCCAAGAACACTTTACCAGGGGAAGAAGGGATGGGTGCACACTGCATTAATGCAGTCAAATGTAACACAGGACTGCAGCATGTGTTAACAGTAGAGATTCGTGCTTCACTGCATGGAAAATGTACGTGCTTGCCTGCTCTGGATAAACATACTAACTCCATAAGTGAGTTCTCATAATTGTGAATGAATGAATAAGTGAATGAATGAATGTTGGAATGAACACAGAATACTAACAGTGCATAGAAAATTAACTTTCAGGAGTCACCTTTACATCAATATTGGTAACTTTATGCAGAACGCTGCATTCTTTAGAGCTTCCTTTTCAGAATTACAAACCTGAGAAATCAAGTAAAATGTGTTAGCATAGGAACACCCTTCTTCATGTCTCATAGGGATCAGTAATATTAGTCTATCAGCCTGAGACAGAAGTAGTTTTTAATCTCTACCAAATTTCCCACCTGTGGAAATAATTAACATTTTTGAGCTTAATATCACAGATTGAATTCATATGAATTCAAATGGACTCTTCTCTGTACGAATTAATAATTTCCTTTTCTTTTTGACTACTTAATGTATATTAGTTATTTTATACACAATGTATGTAACCATTACCAAACAACACAGCTGAATTGAGTTAAATTTCCTTCTGCTTACTAAACCTGTTCATGCACACACATGCCAATATCTGATAGTACACTACATGAAATTTCACCTTCCCAAGTTAATAATTTGTATGTCCACACAATATTGTAAGTACAAGCTAATGAAAGGATGACAAATAAAATCCTGAAGCATTAGAAAATAAAGACCACAAACACCCCTACAACCAAGTCCAAATAATCAAGACAATTCCCAGAAAAGAAAGAGGCAGCAGAAAGAGCTGGAGAACAAAGTACATTGAGTAATGACCTCAGCATTTCCCCCACTGAAGAGAGGAAAGGAGAGGACAGGGAAAGGGAGACGGAGAGATGGGAGGATATAGTTCAATTTGCAGGGACCTGCAGTGAACATCTAGTCCAACTGCCTGACCACCTCAGGGCTGACCAAGAAGTGAACCCCATAATGAAGGGCGCAACCAAATGCCAAATGTTTCTCTTTTTTAGGCATTGACAGACATGGAGCATCGACCACCTCTCTAGGAAGCCTGTTCCAGTGTCTTGTCACCCAGCTTTGGTCAACCATAGAGTGATCAGGTAGTTGGACCAGATGACCATTACAAGTCCCTGCCATCTATAACAATTCTATGGTATGGTATGCTATTCTTTTGTTCATATAAGAGACAACCCTACAATTTTCCTACAGAGAAAGTAAATTCCTTTATCTAAAACTCTGGAATTCACATTCAGATTCCACAGTCTTCACACAAAGCTGAGAAATTTCAGCATTGTGTATCTGTTTTCAGGATATATATAACTAGAGGAGTACAATCTGTTTACTCTTTGTGTCAGATCAGCCTAGTGTTTCTTAGCTTTGATATGCCTCCATGCATAAAACTATCTACCAAACCTATCCTCAAACCAAATGATTACTCCTTCAGCTTTCCATTTCCATCCAATGGCTTGTGGCAACTCCTACCCCCACCTCCAGCACATATTTCCAGTTGGAAGAAACACCCCAAGCACCACTCCAATTGCCCATCTCATTAAAAAAGCATAAGCAGTCTCTTCTGAAAAGGAATATTTTCCAGAACCAAGGAACACAGAAGAATGGGATGATCCTAATGAATTTCTCCACCGCTTAGAAAGACAGAGAAGCCATGGATATTTGTATTTTCTAAAAATGTGATCTACTTTAGGCTGAGGAAAAAGCAAAACATTCAAGAAACTCAATTTTATTTGACTAAGAGATTTGATAATTAATAGTTTATGGGTTTTGGTGTTTTTTTTTTTCTCATCTGTGTCCTTATTTGGAATATCTCCTTTAGTAACTAAATAGGTTACTAAATTAAATGGAAATTTCTCATAGGTGCTCAACCTGCCAACTGTACATCACTGCTTTTTGTCTACAATTACATTTCACAGAGAAAATCCTTTATTTTACCATTTAATTTCTATTACAGTAGCAACGAGGAAATATTAATTATATATTCCCATAGCAACAATGAAATTTGAGCTCTTCCATTCTTTCACAGACAAATGCTCCCTTTTCCAGGTGGATAAAACATTTTTAAACTAGTTTACAAACTGGTAGTACTACAATAAATGCCTCTCTAATGGTTTTTAAAAAAGAAAAGCAAGTTTCACAGTCATTGTGCATCTTTCCTTGGGCACTGGAAAATCTGAATCAGCTCAAAAAGATAGAACAAAGCACTAATTACTGAAGCAATCCTGAAAGAAGGTGTCTGCTCATAAAGCTGCAGCTTTTCGGATAACTATCAAATCTCTTCACCTACCCTTTGTCTCACTATGCCATCCCTCACACAGAGTAAAATATTCCACTATAAAACAGGACAGTTTTTGTCATACCCATGCAGCAACTGGCAACTTAAGACATTTCTGATTAAAGACAGAAGTCCTACAGCAGTATGTGATATATATATACAAATGCAAGACATGATTATCTAATGATGAGGGACAAAAAACATCTAAAGAAGTAATTGAAGACAAAAGAACAAGAATTTTATCAAATTTTAGTGAGAGAAAGCAGTCAAAAGAGAAAAAGTGAATTAGGTTCTGAATATAAATTTCCAAGCTTTTT
>WAAG01073709.1:222-16989 GCA_013390105.1 Tichodroma muraria
TAAAATAAAAAATAAATAAAATAAAATAATTGGAGAAAAACCTACAGAGAACTGACCAAGGGACTAAAGAGGATCCAGGCATTTCCATCTCAGTCCTGTCTGAGCTCCCAGCACTTTGAGAGGTGTCACAAACAAATGGCATCTGTTTATCTGAACTCAGAGAAAGTCTTCATCCCTCCCTAAGCTTCCCTAAATCACTGCAGCCTGGAGAAGCCAGCAGCCTTCCCGAAACTCCAGAAGGCTCCCAAATAACCCCACGAGGTATTTTCAAATCGGGGGCACAAAAAAGAGCAGAAAGCTCGTTAAAGTTAATTGGCCACCTGGAAAGTCTTCTCTCTGCCAAGAGTTGCTTTTTCATTATTTTCCAAAGAATGTTTGCTAGGAATCTTCCAGGAGAACTCTGCAGAAAACTCTGATTTTTGGAGCTGGGTGGAATCGAGTGAGTTGTTGAGTTGAAGTGAAATCAACACAGGGAAAGCAAAGTGAACACAGGTTCACTGCCTGATCCAAGGAAAAATCAATGACATGGAAATAAAACTTCAACTCCCTGACAGGAAGGTCCAGCTGTGGCTCCTGCAGGAGAGCCCTGGAGGGGCTGGAGCGTGCCCAGGGCAGGGCAGGAGCTGGGCAGGGGCTGGAGCCCCAGGAGGGGCTGAGGGAGCCGGGCAGGGGCTCAGCCTGGAGCAGAGGAGGCTCAGGGGGCCCTTCTGGCTCTGCCCAGCTCCTGCCAGGAGGGCACTGAGGGGGGGCCGGGCTCTGCTCCAGGAACAGGGACAGGAGCAGAGGGAACGGCCTCAGGCTGGGCCAGGGCAGGCTCAGGGTGGGCCCCAGGAGCAATTTCCCCATGGGAAGGGTGCTCAGGCCTCGGCAGGGGCTGCCCAGGGAGCTTTGGAGTGCCCGTGCCTGGAGGTGTCCCCTGGAGGTGGCACTGAGTGCTCTGGGCTGGGGACAAGGTGGGCACCGGGCACAGCTGGCACTGCCTGGGCTGGGAGGGCTTTTCCAGCCTCAAGGATTCTGGAATTCTGTGAAAACAAAGCACTGCACGTGTCTTGAAGGAGCGAGGCACCTCGGTGAAGCCCTGGACTCGATTTCATCCTCCCAAAAATCCCTCAGCAAATACTTCTGGTCAACCCCCCTGCCACGGGACTCCAGCTGGGCCGCGTGGTTTGGCGCCACTTTTCTCATGGCATTTCTGCGGATCCTCACTTGAGGAACACCACTATTGTCCTCTCCTAAAGGGCAGCATTTAGGGACCGTGTAATTCCCACCAGAATAACCCTGGGAGGGGGCTCGTGCTGCTCACGGTGCAATTAAGGAGGGGTTTTAGACCACAGCTGTTTTTGGAGCTCCCCGAGGTCGGCAGGAATGTCCTGGGCAGCGGGGATTGGGATGCTGGGCTTTACAACCCTCTCCCAGTCCCTCGGATTACTCAGAGCCAGCGGAGGCTGAGGAGCAGAAAATCCTACACGGGGAGAAATGCTGGATTTCTCAGCAGTGATTCAACCTCACAGCACAGAGAAATCAGGGAAATCAGCACCTGAAGGGATCCAGGAGCGCTGGAGAGGGACCGGGGACAAGGCATGGATGGACAGGACACAGGGAATGGTTTAAGATGAAGGAGGGAAGGGCTGGATATTGAGCAGGAATTGTTCCCTGTGAGGGTGGGCAGGGCTGGGCTGGAATTGCCAGAGCAGCTGGGGCTGCCCCTGGATCCCTGGCAGTGCCCAAGGCCAGGCTGGACACTGGGGCTGGAGCAGCCTGGCACAGTGGGAGGTGTCCCTGCCATGGCAGGGGCGGGAATGGATGGGTTTGAGGCCATTCCCAACCCAAACCAGTCTGGAATTCTGTGATTCTGTAATTCCAAGTGATGGCTCCCAGCACACAGAGGTCAGGGCAGAGCTCTGCATTGGTCCCACCACCAGGAATTTTCTCACCTCACAAACCAGGGTTACACAGCCCAGAGAAGCGGGAACCTTCACCCAGCCCTCAGAGGGGACCAACGGGGACCAAGCACAGCCAGGGAGGTGTCACCTGCAGCAGGTCTGGGAACGCCACAGCTCTGAGGGCAAATAAATCAAATCAACAACAGCCAATGAACACCACAGCTCTGAGGGCGAATAAATCACCGTCGTGACCAGAGACCACGAAACTGATGCAAAAAATGCTCTCAATAAATCTGTTTTAACACATTCTAGTCAGAATTTTGTTGTATTTCCAGTGGTGCCGGTGACAGGACGAGGAGCAGCGGCCATGAGATTAAACCACAACAAATTCCCCCCCAAACAGAGGAAGAACCTCTTTCCGTGGAGCCCTGGAGCTTTCCCAGCTGCCCAGGGAAGTGACGGATTCTCCCTCTCTGGAGACATCCCAAACCCACCTGGATGCGTCCCTGTGTCACCTGCCCAGGGGCCTGGGCTGGGTGATCTCCAGAGAGCCCTTCCAAACCTGATCATTCTGGGATTCTGGGATGCTGGGATGTCACCCTTGGAGCACCACGCTGGGCACCAAAAGGGACCTCGTGGTTTAACCTGGCAGCCAAAGCCCACCCAGACACAGGGCAGCCCCTCCCTCACTCCCAGGGCACGGGGGGAGAACTGGGGAAAAGGGAAAACTCCTGGGCTGAGATGAAGACAGGTTAACAGGACACAAAAAGAAGGGAAAGTCATGGAATCACGGAATGGTTCGGGCTGGAAGGAACCTTAAACTCGCCTCGTTCCATCCCCTTCCACTGTCCCAGGGTGCTCCAACCTGGCCTTGGGCACTTCCAGGGGCGAGGAGCTGAGCATGACCCAAAACACCCAACTCCCACCTCCAGCTCTGCCCGTGTCCAGCATAACAAACAAAGCCTTTGGCTCTGCAGTTTCTTGGAAAACTCCTTTTCCAGCCCAGGATTCTGCAGCTTTGCCTCCCTGATGATCGTCCTGCTTCCCCTGGCACCAATCCCAAACCCTGCCAGCGCAGCTGGGAGGGATCTGAGCAGCACCAGGTGCACCAGGACAGTTTTGGTTTCCTTTCTCTTCCCCTTTGGGCTGCGTGCAGCTCTTCTGGAATTGTTTTTTCTCAGTAGAGGGCAGGGAATTATTTATAGGGGATTCCAGGGATTATCAAAGCAAACCCTCTGCTCTTTCCAGTGGCTGGGACTACTGGGAATATCCTAGCCTCAGAGTGAGCAACTTGGAGGATCCTTCATGCCCACGCCAGGAGCACTCCTGAAGTCCCCTCATCCTTAATGTTTAAGGAATGAGAATATTTCATTCCTGACATTCCCTGAGCAGAAGAGTGGGAATGCTGCCTGTGCATCATTAGGATAATGTGCACCCTGCTCCTGGCTCCCTCCTGGCTCTGCCAGGCCCCAGTGCCCACAGGTGGAACAGACCCTGTGACATTGTCATCCTGCTTGTCACCCAAAAACGGGGAACAGCCAGGCTGCAAGGACACTGGGTGTGCCACGAGCCTCCTCTGCTGCTTCCAAGGGCAACTGGGGAGGGAAAATCCAACTGGAAGCCTTTTCCTCCCCACCTGTGACCTTCACACCAGCCCTCGGCACAAAACTGAGCTGAGCTCAGCTCGTCGCCACAGGCAGCAGCTCTGGAGAGCCCTGCAGGAGCTGGACATTCCCCAGGGAATGTTGGATGTGACTCCACCAGACCCTGCAGAGAAGCTTCGTGTGAGTCTTCACCAGCAGAATTCCCAACTCTGAAACCCTGCTGAGGTGGCTGAGGGATTCCTCTTGGGATAAAGTGCATCGTACCGTCAGCATACATGGAATTATGGAATGGTTTGGGTAGGGAGGGGATTCAAATCATCCCATCCCATCCCTGACACCTTCCACTACCCCAGGCTGCTCCAAGCCCCGTCCAACCCAACCTTGGACACTTCCAGGGAGCAGCCACAGCTTCCCTGGGCATCCACAACTCCTCTGTCCCTACAAAACTCAGCCAGGGGCCTCTTACAGATTCAGTGGAATCTCACCATCCCACAAAACTCCCCTCAGGATTTTCCTAAGGCAGATTCCCTCCGTGCCAGCAGCACCCTCCACACACGCCCGACTTGGCAGCGCCGGCACAAACTCAGCCCCAGCAGGGATTAAAGCCCTCCTGGGTTCCCAGCATCCATCCCCTCCCAGGAAAACATCCTTTAAGAAAGCAGCCTGGAATACTTCAGGAGTGGAATCCGTCAGTGCCGAGCTCCCCCTCTTCCATGGTGCCTCCTTATCAAGCATCTCGTTTGCTGGAGTTGGTGTTTTTTCCAAGGGCTCCTTAGTGGGATGTTCCAGGAAAATCCTGCCAGCACCCAAGTTGGAGAGAAGTGAATCATAAAATCTCAAAGGCCAATTTAAACCCCTCGTATTTTAAACAATGCTAATGATTTTTAAGCTTGTGCTTCCAGGCTGTAAATTGAAAATAGCTGGGGGGTTTGTCTTAAAATCGCAGCTTTCCAGAACATGAAAGGAGCCTGAAAAGTGGAATGGATTCAAACTGACAGAGAGGAGGTTTAGATGGGATATTGGGCAGGAATTCCTTATCCTGAGGGTGGGCAGGCCCTGGCCCAGGGTGCCAGAGCAGCTGGGGCTGCCCCTGGATCCCTGGCAGTGCCCAAGGCCAGGCTGGACACTGGGGCTGGGAGCAGCCTGGCACAGTGGGAGGTTGGGATGGGATGATCCCTAAAAGCCCTCCTGACCCCAACCACTTTGTGGTTCCGTGAGGGAATGGAGATCCTGGCAGTGCTGGACACATCCTGGGAGACTCTTTGGGCAGAAAGAACCTGGTCACATCCTAAGAGAAATTCCTGACTCCAGCAGCCCTGGTTTATATCCCAAAGGCTTCCTTAGCAGCAAGCAGAGCCGATCCCACCAAGGGACAGGGATGTTTCAGGGATCAGATCCCAGATCCGGCTGCAGGAGCCCATGAGCCAGGCTGGCTTTTGCCATTCCACTCCTGGCCCGGGTGCTTTCCCAAGCAACCCAGCCCTGGCTGCTGGTGCCCGGCTCCTCCTGCAGCTCCCAGGCAGGAGAGCATTTCCAGAATGACTCTGAGACAGAAGATCCTGAAATTCTTTATGCTCACTCTGCCAGCAAAGGGGATTTTGGTGCACTCTGGATTCAGGGAGAAAATCCTTCTGTGCTTGAACTTCCCAGGATCAGGGCAGTGGAATTCTTTGATGGTGAAGTGCCCTCACTCTTTTGGAGAAACCTCCAGAGTGCAACATTCCCCCACGGAAAAGATCTGGAAAAGGGAGGGACTGAGGACATTCCCAAGATTTGTTGGCTGAGCAAACCTTTCCAAGCCAGAGCTGCCAGCTGTCCTTTGAATCATTTTCCCAAGGCTGTGTGTCCCCAAAATCCACAAACAAGAAGCCCAGAGGATTTAGGAGCAGAAAACTCCTCATTTTCTACCCTCAGAAAACCTGAGGAGGGGCTGAGGAGCTTCACTGTGGGATTCTTTGGGAAACAAAATTCAAGTCCCGGCATTCCAACTGCATTCCAGCTGCTCAGGCCTTTGGGAATGGCCACGGAATGGGACATTTCAGGCCATGGTTTGGCTGCATGGCTCCTCTGGCTCTCCAGTGTCCTGAAATTTTACTTTTGGAGATCCAGACCCTCTCAGAGCCCACGGGACAAACTGGACAATCAAAAAGGCTGGAACACATCCCAAGGTTTCCCTTCCTCCAGAGGGATTTATGATCCCTCAGGGCACAAATATCCCTTTTTTTTTCTCTGGCACAACTGTTTGCTCAGTCCCAGGACTGCTCCAGTTTGATCCCTTCACCTCCATTCCGGTGTTTGCTGTTATTAGCTTCCCAAAATATCCAACTCTTGGTCTGGGAGCTGGCCGGGCTCAACAAATTGCAACCCCCCACTCCAACCTCCTATTAAAACAACAAAAAAATTTAAAAAGCCCCTGTTAGAAACTATCAATTATGAGTTAAATAGTACCTGCAGCTGAGAAGCAGCTGTGCAGAGGTTTATAAATAAATCCAGGTGCTGAGACAGCTCCAGTGCTGGGACAACCTCGCTCCAGTCCCACTCCTGCCACCCCAAACAAGGGGACAACAACGGCTCCTGCCATCCCAAAACTTGGGATAAACCAGGAAATGGGCCCCTCAGAAAGAGGGACATGAATGGTCCTAATTCACACCAAAAGATGGCACATATTCCAAAACGGGCTCATGTCCAAAGAGCATCCAGGATTTTCCTGCTGAATGCAGGAGAGCCCTGGAGGGGCTGGAGCGTGCCCAGGGCAGGGCAGGAGCTGGGCAGGGGCTGGAGCCCCAGGAGGGGCTGAGGGAGCCGGGCAGGGGCTCAGCCTGGAGCAGAGGAGGCTCAGGGGGCCCTTCTGGCTCTGCCCAGCTCCTGCCAGGAGGGCACTGAGGGGGGGTCGGGCTCTGCTCCAGGAACAGGGACAGGAGCAGAGGGAACGGCCTCAGGCTGGGCCAGGGGAGGCTCAGGGGGGCCCCAGGAGCAATTTCCCCATGGAAAGGGTGCTCAGGCCTTGGCAGGGGCTGCCCAGGGAGCTTTGGAGTGCCCGTGCCTGGAGGTGTCCCCTGGAGGTGGCACTGAGTGCTCTGGGCTGGGGACAAGGTGGGCACGGGGCACAGCTGGCACTGCCTGGGCTGGGAGGGCTTTTCCAGCCTCAGGGATTCGGGGATCAACCTGGAAATTGGGACAAATGAAGTGCAAAATCTAAAATTACACCAAGGAAACTGGAAAAGGATGAATAACCAACATTTTTTATGTTTCCAGCCACTGCTGAGCTTCATGGAGTGGAGTTGAAATGTTAGTTATTCCCCTTCCTACTCAATCCAAATCCAGGGCCCAAATTCCAGGTCAGAGGGAAAATCCCTTTCAACCCCAGGCCTTCTGTCCCTTTGTGTTTCAGAAAACCTTGGGAGAAACCCCTGAGTAAGACACATTCTTGCAGCTGACACTTTCTACACCAAAAATGTGAATTTTCAGCAGCGAGCGCAGCTCAGGGAGCCAAACCTGGGGCACAGATTCCCAAATCCACGGCTCCTCCTGGCTGAGCTCATCAAGGAAAAATCATGGATAAGGAAGGCTCTGCCTGGAGCAGGCAGCAACTGCAACAATAAGAGCACCTCTAATACAGATTCAGCTTCAGGGAGTGAGTAGTGCATTCCCTCTGTTCTTCCAGTGATTTTTCCAGGAAAAAAGAGAATTAAAAGAAAATCAAATTTAAATTAAAAAAAAAGAAAACATGATGAAAATACCCCTGAACAAAGCAACCCCACAAATCCAGACATTCATAACTCTTAAAGTAAGATGTAGAGAAAATGTTATTCTTTTTTTCTTATGCATTTCAAAATAAAAGAAGATACTCAGAAGAACTGGTTTCTTTTCCTCCCCAAAATTCCACATCCAAGGGAAAAAAAGAGCACAAAACCCCCCTAGGAATGATCCAACCATTGAATTTACAGCAGAGAGCAGGAGGTCTTTATATGTAACCACAACATCACTGATTTTCCTCCTGTTTTCAACAAAAGGAAGACAAAAAAGACACATGAACACTTAATTCTGATGTTTTTCCCAGTCTGGAATGTCCACTTGATGGCAAAACAAAGCATCTTTGATTCTCCTTCCTAAAAAAGCTTGAGGAGTCTCTAATTCCCACTTGGAATTTTCTGGCCTTACCTAAAAAGGATTTTTTACCTGTGCTTTGAACATTATTTACCTTGAGGACCATGAGGTGGCTTTTGGCAGTGAAAGTTTTGGGATTTTTTAATACTTAAAAAAACCAAAAAACAAGAGTCAGTTTTTTTTTTTTTTAACCACTCTTTTATTGCCATTTTTCCCCCCAAAACAACCCCCCACCAAATCACATCCTAGATTCCTAAATTTACACTGCACACTTCTTAATCTCTCATAAATTATATCCATATTCTGGAGTAATCTCTGGAAAAAAAAATGCTATTTATAGCATCCCGCTGCTGGAAAAATCTTCATTGTCAATGCAATGCTGCGAGAGAAAAGCGAATCCATTCGCAGAGCTGTCAAGTAGCAAGACAAGCACCCAGATTAAAACCATCCCAATTATTTTAAAACAAAAAGAAACCTGAATTGTTACAATAACGAAGATACTGTGAGGGACCACACACATCCCACGGCCAAAAGCGATTTTTATTGTTTGATGGGCAGGAGTTACGACAATTCTCTTCCACAGCAGCAATAAAAAGCGGGTTAAAAAAGGTTTCAAACGTTTGGGATACTCAGTTTTTTCTTGGCAGAGAGTTTCTCTTCGGGGCTGGCTGGGGTGATGCCACTGCATTCTTCTGCCCTGGCCACGGGGCGTTTGATAAAAGCCCTTCTGATGACATCAATGTCCCGTCCCAAATGTTCCATCATGGGGGACACGATGGAAGGGGAGGCCTCTAAGTCTATCAAGAAGTACCTGCAATGAGAAACACACCAAAATATAAACCAAAGCACCCGGGCTGGAGCAGCTGAAATTCAAGGGACTCTTCCGGGAGGTTTCTTAAATGAGAATTCCTAAGTTGTTTTTTTTCTGCTCCCGTGGGACTTTTTTTTTTTTTTGAAATGAGAGTTCCTAAGTTTTTTCTTGCATTTTGGGACCTGGGTTGTTTGAAATAAAAGCTCAATGTTAGCTTGGTTTCAATGATGAAAAATTCAGTTGAAGTTTGTGGGAATCATGGAATATCCTGAGCTGGAAGGGGCCCACAGGATCATCCAGGCCCTGCACAGACACCAAACAATCCCAGTTTTTCCCTGGGAATGTTATCCCAACACTCCTGGAGCTCTGTCCAGCACTGCTGACCCAAGGAGATTGAGGACTTTGCTTTTTCCTCTTCTTGGACAATTTTTAAGACAGGGCAGGATGGCAGGAGCAGCTCCTTCCTCGAATTCCTGACGGGTTTTTTGGGGAACAGATGCCAGTGGGAAACATCTCAAGCTCATTCACACACACACACAGAGATTCCTTCCGGCAAAGCTCTGCCTCACAGCTGAATGGAGATGTGAAAAATAAATACAGAGGTGGATTCATCCCAAATCACATCTTAGATGTGAACATGGCTTAAATCTTCAACCTGCTGGAACCTGAAGTGCTGACCTTGATGGAATGTCCTGAGCTGGAAGAGACCCACAGGGATCATCCAGTCCCACCCCTGGCCCTGCCCAGACCCCACCAATCCCACCCTGGGCATCCCTGGGCAGTGCCCAGCACCCTCTAACTTTCCCGAAAATCCAACCTAAATCACCCCTGGCCCAGCTCCAGCCACTCCCTGGGGGCTGTCCCTGTCACCAGGTCTCAGATCCCCAGGGAATCCTCTGGTGTCCCCACAGCTCTCCAGCCACCACCACCCTGCAGGAAGCAGAATGTGGCTCCCCACTGGCATCTCCATAACCAAAGTTATTTCTGCCATAAATCCCTCCCCTCAAGATCTGCACCTTCCTCAGGAGCTCAGCTGGAGTTTTCCAGGAGGTTTTTCACGAGGGAGCAAAGGGGTGTCCTGCACTTCCCTGCCCTGTTCCAGCCAGGGGACACAGCAGACCCTGTGCAACAATTCCTGCCCAAGATCCCACCCAGCCCTGCCCTCTGGCCCTGGGAAGCCATTCCCTGCCTCCTGGCCCTGCAGCCCTTGGGAATTGTCTCTCCAAATCAGAGAAAGTGATTAAAAAGTTCTGGTTCCAGCTTTATTGGCAGTGTTGGTTCATTCACAGCATTTCATAGGAGAAGGGCTAGATGGGATTTTGGGCAGGAATTCTTTACCCTGAGGGTGGGCAGGCCCTGGCCCAGGATGCCCAGAGCAGCCGGGGCTGCCCCTGGATCCCTGGCAGTGCCCAAGGCCAGGCTGGACACTGGGGCTGGGACAGTGGCAGGCGTCCCTTCCAACCCAAACCATTCCATGGAAGGGTTTTAAGGTCCCTTCCAACCCAAACCATTCCAGAATCCCACAATTCTCCGAGCCCATGGAGCACCACACAACCCAAAAGTGACATCCCTCAAAGGAAGGCGCGTTACCCGAGCAGGATCAGACATCCCAGTTTCATTTCAAAAGTGCCCCTGACAGAGAGGACTTTGCTCTGCAGGAATTTTGGGTTCTTCCTAAATCAACTACAGCAGGAGCATCCCTTTTTCACAAAAGTGATCCTGGAGGGAAAGTCCCCAAGACCAGAAGGGCACTGGGAATCTGAAGGGGAAATACGGGAGGTGGGGCTGTGAACAAGCCCTGCCCGTGTCCTTCAGGCTGCACTGGGTTCGTTTTTTTGCATCACATCCCAAATATTGCACCCCAAGAGCCCCGTGGGGCCAGGAATGATTCAGGCAGCGCTGCTGGATTGCAGAATCCACCCCTGGAAAACACGGGAACAGCACTTTTCCTCAGCCACCACCCTGATCTCACCCCAGCATCCACCTAAGAGCCTCAACTCATCCCCAGATCCCTTCCAGAAAGTCCAGAATTCTTTATGGGAGGGGTAGGATGGTTAAAAAAACCCCTAATCCCGAGGCAGGGTCCTCCAGGAGAGGTGCCCAGCTGGAATGGGCTGTGCCTGGGTGTCCCTGAAGCCAAGGGGGCAGTGGCAGCCCATGCCAGCTCAGCATTCCGGGCTGCCTGAGCCACAGGAGTCGCTCGTCCCAGGGATCTGCAGGAACTCCGCTGGCCTCGCTCCTCCTCGCAAATCCCCACAGCAACAAAACCTGGATTTTGGGAAACTCGGCTGCCCGTGAGTCTGTGGGCTCCAGAATGCAGAGATGCCACCAGGGCTGGAGCTCAGGGACGGGGAACATTTCCCAGTTTGCTGGCCAGTTTGCTGGAAGCGGGATGTAAGGATGCACGGCCCCGAAAGCCGGGAACGTGGGATTCTCTGGGAAAGCCATTACAACCCGCTGGTGAATTTAGCAGATGACACTTGAACTCTGCTCCTTGGGAAGCAGCACTCCCAATCCTCTCACCTACCAGCTGGGAGGCTGGGGGGGGGAGGAATTCCAGCCGGTGATTCCTGCCCCCTTCCCTCGCACTGATCCCAGTGCCGTCCCCGCTCTTCGTCCGGAATTTCATTCCGTTTCTGCCCAGCTCTCATCTGCCGCTTTCCACTGCGCTGCTAAAACGGCAAGAGGGGTTTTTTGTTGTTGTTGTGTTGTTGTTTTCTCTCTCTCTCTCTCTCCCCTTCCCTCCAAAGGCTGCTTTGCAACTTTGTGCTTTCTCTGCCATTAGCAAAGGGTGGAAATTTCCACTGACGCACTGTTGATAAGCCAAGGAGAAGAGGGGGGGAAGGGAGGATGAGCTGTTCCAGCAGATCTTTCTGACTCCTCGCAGGAAAGGTATTTTATCAAAACTGCAGGCACTGGGAACAACGTGGGGTTTCAAAAACAACCGCCTCTCTCCAACGTGAGATTGCATCCCTCTGCCACAACAAAAAGGGAGGGGGGAAAAAAAAAAAAGAAGGGAGAAAGAAGCGGCGTAAAAAAAAAAATAAATAAATTGGATTTCTTCAGGAAAGAAAGAAAGGCTGGAAAAACAATGAGCAACACAATGGAAAATGAAATCCCTGAGGAGATCTGAACCCCTTCCCCTCAAATCTCCACATTGGAATCAGCTGCCAGGAGGCCACGGGGGTTTTTAAACCCTCAAATCTTCATTGCAGGCAGTGATCTATGACCCCACAATGCTGCTGTTTGTGGAATAAACAACCCCAAATCCCAGCGAGACAAAGCCGGGGAAAAATACAGGAATGCAGCAGGGAAACCACCTCGTTCTTGCGAACAGAAATGCAAAAAGCATTTGTGCTCTCTAGGAGTCACCAGGGGAGAAATGCAGGAAAATTCCACTGATTCACGATGAGCCCACGGTTATTTTTGTCCTCCTGCTTGACTGCAAACACAAGGATGATTTAAGTGCAGGGGAGCAGACTGGAACACATTAAAACAAAGCATTAACTAAAAAAAAAAAAAATTAAAATATAAGATGGTCTCAAATAGAGGAGGACGTGCCTTTGCATATGAGGGAAATAAAAAGAGGAAAAAAAAAAAGAGCCGGGTTTAATTTCTCAAATTTATCGTATTCAAGCCAGAAATTGTTTGAACCTTGAGCCCCAAGGATGCTCAAATCTGTTGCTGTCAGATGGGCAGGGTAGGACTTGAAGGGACCTGGATGGAAATTCCGTTTGAAATCCTCCTGGAATACAACTCTGAGCCCAGGGGAACAGTGAAGATACGGTGGGCTTGGAAGAGGCTGTGGGGTCCCAAGGTTTTGGCCCCAAAATGTCTCCCTGTGTGGAGGTGGAAGATCCAAGGGAAAGAAAAAGATCTGAGGAGCAGCAGAGATGAAAGGAGCAGAAAACACCTGGAGGAAACCACAGCAGGTGCAGGAGGAGCTCCACGTTGTCCCCATTAAGGTAATTCCACAAATTTAATTTTATTTTTTTTTTTTGCTACCTGAATGTTCATTTTTAGGAGCGTGGGAATGGGGGAATTTGCTTTGCCCCTCCTCAGCAGGGCACGTTCGTGATCAGGACTGTCAGAAGGACCAGGAGAAGCGTTGCCTTTAGCTTTTAAAAATACGGCAGCGGGAGGTCCTTGAAAATGTGGGATCAGATCAAACCCAAAAGTTGGACTTCAGCGACCAAATTGTGCCACCGCAATGATGGGAATGATCCACAGAGAGCCTGGGGGGAGATACATCCAAAGCCCCAGGAAAGGCATTTCCCAAATTCCATCCACAGGCACCTGCTGTTCAGCCGATTAAACCATGGGAAGACGTTTCCATGGAATCAGTAAGGCTGGAAAAGACCTTCGAGTCCCACCCTGTCCACCACTGCATGGTGCTAAAACCCAATTAAACTAAGAATTTGAAGATAATTAAGAAAAAAAAGAAAAAAAAAGAGATTAAAATGAAAATCGACCTCCCCCAAATGGTGGCCGGTTCCCACCCCACCAAGGCCAGTGGCCACCACGCTCAGTGGAGGAGCTTGCACGAGGGTGTCACAGGATCTGGTGGACTCTGGGGCCTCCACATCAACCAGCTTTGCTCGAGGCCTCTAAAAAGCACCAAAAATTCCAAAGCGCACTTCCACAGGTAGGGTGGAAAAAAAAAAAAACCCAAAAAAAAACCCACCCCCAACCATCCCAAACATTTCAGGGCTTTGATCCTTTGATGAGGCACATCCACACTTTCCTGGGGAAAAGAATTTGAAGGCTAAGTCATGGTTCAAGTCATCAATGGAGAAAGCCCCATCTAGTGGAAGAAGACAATCAGTTGAGCAGAAAATCCTTCAAATGCGCATAAATCCACAAATATTCCAGCTGCTCTTGTTCTCATCCAAGTGCACTGCAGAGCCAGGACACCTTTTTGCCCAGACAGCTCAAGATGTTGTACAATCCGAACAGCTACAAGAAGCTGGGTTGGGCGTTAAGTTTAAATTTCTTTTTTTGGGGGGGGTTACGAAGGGGGAAATCGCAGCTCCTTACGTCTGGTTTCCGTTTTTCCCTCTTTGGCCTTCAAGAGCCACGAAAAGCACCAAGAGGCTCGGCCTGAGCGAGGCCGAGCATGGTCTGGAGAATGAAGTCCTTTAGCTCTGCATAATTCGTGCTCGGCAGAGGGTGGGGAGAGGGTCCCTGGATCCTGCGAAGGCCCCGGAGAACAATTCTGACGGGTTCTGACCATGGTTTCAGTCTCAAGGCAATCAAACTGCATCCGAGGCGGTGGGGACGATCAGAGGGGCGCTTCCACCTCTCCCATCCACGTGGGAAATTTCATCCTGCCACAAGCGGGAGGTTTAAAAGTGAATTGTGCAACTTCCTAAGCTCAGCTGCTTTGTGGGAAAGAGGAGAAGTCTGAACACGTAACAGAATTTGCAGGGAAACGTTTCCACAAGAGTCAAGAAAAGGGGGTATCCTGAGGGGCTGTGGATTGGGAGGGGTCCAGAGGGAGAAGGTTGGATGGGGCTTGGAGCAACCTGGGAGAGTGGAAGGTGTCGGGTTGGAAGTGAATGATCTTCAAGATCCCTTCCAGCCCAAGCCATTCCATGATTCCAAGGTCAATTATTGAATTATTCCTCTCAATACCCATCCATTCCTGCTGTTTTAGGTTCTGGAAACAAGAGCCTTCCCTGGGCAGGTGCTTTGGCAAAGCCACCTGGAATTTCTGTCTCCTGACTGCCCTGGATGCTGTTGTGTGTTCCCTGATCCTCAGGGACCCTGGAATTCACCTTTCTATTCCAGAAAATCCCCCGGGCACATGTGAAGATAAACTCCCCAAAATGGAATTCCTGGATGAGAATTCCTGATCAACTCTCCAAATACAATTCCTGATAAACTCCCCAAATGCAGTTCCTGGGTGATAATTCCTGATAAACTCCTCAAATTGGATTATATTTCCTGATGAACTCCCCAAATGCAATTCCTGGATGATAATTCCTGATGAATTTCCCAAATGCAGTTTTCTGGATGACAATTCCTGATGAACTCCCCAAAATTCCTCCCAGGAATTCTGATCAGGATCAGAATTCCTGATCAACTCTCCAAATACAATTCCCGATAAACTCCCCAAATGCAATTCCTGGGTAATAACTCCTGATAAACTCCTCAAATTGGATGATAATTCCTTATAAACTCCTCAAATGCAATTCCTGGATGATAATTCCTGATGAATTTCCCAAATGCAATTTTTGGATGACAATTTCTCATCAACTCCCCAAATGCAGTTTTTGGATGATAATTCCTGATCAACTCCTCAAATGCAATTCCTGGGTGATAACTCCTGATCAACTCCTCAAATTGGATTATATTTCCTGATGAACTCCCCAAATGCAATTCCTGGGTGATAATTCCTGATGAACTCCCCAAATGCAATTCCTGGGTGTTAATTCCTGATCAGCTCCCCAAATGCAATTCCTGGGTGTTAATTCCTGATCAGCTCCCCAAATGCAATTCCTGGGTGTTAATTCCTGATCAGCTCCCCAAATGCAATTCCTGGGTGTTAATTCCTGATCAGCTCCCCAAATGCAATTCCTGGGTGTTAATTCCTGATCAGCTCCCCAAATGCAATTCCTGGGTGTTAATTCCTGATCAGCTCCCCAAATGCAATTCCTGGGTGTTAATTCCTGATCAGCTCCCCAAATGCAATTCCTGGGTGTTAATTCCTGATCAGCTCCCCAAATGCAATTCCTGGGTGTTAATTCCTGATCAGCTCCCCAAATGCAATTCCTGGGTGTTAATTCCTGATCAGCTCCCCAAATGCAATTCCTGGGTGTTAATTCCTGATCAGCTCCCCAAATGCAATTCCTGGGTGTTAATTCCTGATCAGCTCCCCAAATGCAATTCCTGGGTGTTAATTCCTGATCAGCTCCCCAAATGCAATTCCTGGGTGTTAATTCCTGATCAGCTCCCCAAATGCAATTCCTGGGTGTTAATTCCTGATCAACTCTCCAAATTGGATGATAATTCCTGATAAACTCCTCAAATGCAATTCCTGGATGATAAATCCTGATGAATTCCCCAAATGCAATTTTTGGATAGTTCCTGATGAACTCCAGAAATACAATCCCTGGATGAGAATTCCTGATAAACTCCCAAAGTGCAGTTCAGCAAGAACAAAAGCAAGCCCTGGGTTTGCTATTTCAGAGAACACGGGGGCTGAGGAGACAACTGGGAGTGAAGAGCAAAACAAAAAAATGAGGAGGCAAAGCAAGCAAATAACAAAAGAAAATTGCCATCTTTCCAAAATCAAATCTGGAAGCAAGGGGGAAAAAAACCAACAAGGCAATGAAAAACTGGCAAACAGAACGTGGAAATTGTTATGAATAATCAGAGTTGTGTTTGAGAAGTCGCTAAACAAGGAATGGTTTTGGTTGGAAGGGAACTTAAACTCATCCATTCCCACCCCTGGCATGGCAGGGACACTTCCCACTGTGCCAGGCTGCTCCAGCCCCAGTGTCCAGCCTGGCCTTGGGCACCTCCATAGAAATAAATGTGCATTTATTTTATTCAATAAATAAAGCGACTGAAATGATAAAAATGTGGGGCGAAAGGTGTAAAACGTTCCTGTGTTACAGGCAGGTTTAACAGAGGGCATCCCACGCATCCCAAAACCAAGGAGAAGGAAAGGCCCCGGTGCTCCCACGATTCCCACACCCTGAGCAGGCTGAGCTCCATCACCTTTGCTCCAGAAAAAATAAAATAAGAATGGAAACAACAGTGGAGGGGGGCTAAAAACCACTAAAACTCTCAAATTCCAACCCCCACTATTCCAAATTCCTCCTCCAATCCCCCATCCCAGCTCCTGCACTCCCTGACCTGCAAATCCTTGGAGCCATCACCTTCCCAAAGGAATGTGTGAATCCTATATATTTTTTTTTTTTTTGGAAGGGCCAGAGCAAACAGGGAACCACAAAGTGGCACCCCCAGTGTGCTACTATCACTTTACAACCAGTTGGAATCTGCTCTGCTGTCCTCGGCCAGCCCCAGCCCGGGGAGGGATCCAGCGGTTCTGGAGCATCTCATTTTCCACCTCCCGACCCCCTTGGATGCTGTTGTGTGTTCCCTGATCCTCAGGGACCCTGGAATTCACCTTTCTATTCCAGAAAATCCCCCGGGCACATGTGAAGATAAACTCCCCAAAATGGAATTCCTGGGTGAGAATTCCTGATCAGCTTCCCAAATGCAATTCCTGGATCAGAATTCCTGACGAACTCCCCAAATGCAATTTTTTGATGAGAATTCCTGATCAGCTCCCCAAATACAATTCCTGATAAACTCCCCGGATGCAATTTTTGGATGATAATTCCTGATGAAC